>CAEFZX010003636.1:0-41153 GCA_903066825.1 Alfaro cultratus
TTTTTGTCTTTCCCTCTCCACAGATAAAGCATAAACAGTAATTATCACATATATTTTAATTCATTTTAATTTTTACAAAAAATATAAACATGCTTTTTTTTTTTTTTTTTTTTTTTTTTTTTACCATCAAAACCTATTATGACCAAAACCGTCACTGGTAATTAAGAAGTAAATTATACCCTCCCCATAATTTTGTTGGTATATCATATAAGATCCCAATACACAACAACAAAATTTCTAGTTTTGACATGACAAAAAGTAAAAAAAAAAAAAAACGTTCAAATAGTATTTATACTTCAGTAAACCACTATATGTGATGGCTGGCTTTTTTTAGCAAGAGAGTGTAAAATAAAGTCTTTTCCCAATGAGGGCTTAGTGGGTGCATGAGCTTCGTTTTTGTTAATTACTGCTATGGCAGCACAAGGGATTTGTCACTTCAATGTAAAAATATTTCATTTTGGCAAAGTGGCTTAAAGGACACGTGCTGTCATGTCTCCTGAGAATAGTTAGTGATAATACCTAAAGCCAACATGCGTTGACATGTAACTGTCAAGGACTTCAAAGACCTAAGGAATCCATGTCATCCTGGATGGGGCAAAGGTAGAAGCAGTGTGACATATTTATTGAAGTCTGTTAATGGAAGATGTGGGGATTATACCTATTCTGAACGAGCTGTGATGATGCCAGATCAGAAGGTGATTGAAATATTAATTTTCTTAACATAAGTAAAAGAAAAAAAAAAAAAAAGAAAACTGTCATTTCATCAAAGTTCATTCCACTTTTTGAAATAAAATGTGTTCAGATGGAGACAAGCTTTACTACATTCCTTTTGGGTCAGAATGTTATTTTTTTGTCATATCTTTAAAAAAAAACAAATCTACCCCAAAACTGTCTGTATTATGCGTTCTCTGATATTTTAGAGGTCTCATCCCGTGTGAAGTTCAGAACCAGAGTATACTTTGAGTTGGCTGTATCGTATATTCTTGCTCACCAAAGCTGAAAACAGCTGTGCTAATTGTTGTCAAATGTCAGAGCAGTTTTGTAGGCCACTCCGTGCAGCTCAAGAGAAAGAAAAAGAAACTTTCTTCAAATGTTTGCCAATCATTCAAATAGGAACCTTTTTTGTTGACTTGTTCTGGTAGCCTTTGGTAGCCTCAATTTTCCCTCTCACATACCCCCAACCCATCCACAAACTGGAGTGACATGAAAGAGCTCTTCTCCACCACATCTATAGCATTGACAGTTGGATGAAATATTTATTTATGAAATCTAAAAACATGTATTCACCCTTGACACTAGATTCTGGGAAAATTGACTTCAGAAGCACCTCACCACCACCAGAGCCTGGCCCTCCAGTGAGTCAATTATGATGGCTTAAAGGAATGTCTGACTCTCTTCAAGTGTCTACTTGGCTCTAATTTTTTATCTCTGACTCTTTTCATCTGATTCTTTACTGGTAACATGAAAACAGTTCAGAGCTGCTCTGTCTAACCTACACATGAAAATGAAGTCATGATTGACATTTAAGTATATTTCATCATCACGACTGTACCTCACATTTATAATCTTAGGGTGTATTATCTTTGAATCATCACTGTTGATAAGGATGTGATAGCTCCAGGTCTTATAAAGCATTACTTAAACAAGGGTTTGATGTGATAATGTTTCAGCTGCTTTGTGCTCCCATTGTGTTTTCAATTTTTTTCCCCAAAGCCTCTTGACCTTCAAACAGTTGTGCAACCTTGACAAATAGATTCCTATTTGTGTAATTGTTTTCCATGCTAGCTGGCCGGTGCTGCATTGGTGTGCCATCTCATTTTTACTTTAAAGTTTTGAGGAAAAGAAAAAAAAAGGGTGACTTGTGAAAAGTGTGATTACCATCTGAAGTCATTTTTCACTGGTTGTCTAGTAGTATAAGGTAAAAGTAAAAACGCAGAGGAGAGCCACATGTCAGTGAGACAATATGTGAGTTCACATTGTAGGATATTGGTTTCCTGGCAAAAAAACAAACAAACACAGGGTTTGACAAATTTCTGCTTCCTCTTTATTTTATTTATTTTGTACAGGAATCCTTTTGCTCCACTGCTTTGGTAATATTTATTCACATAGATACTTCAAGAAAAAGACAATGTGGAGCACTGGAGATAAATTAGCTCTATCTGGCACTTGTTAGCAATTGTTTGACTAGATGTGAAATCTAGTCAAATTTTCCCATATTGCTCCCAATGCTCCCAATGTGGGAAAAGTAGCATTAATTTTCAGGTCAGCTGACTCAGCTGTACATTTTTATTGGCTGTGATGATTGATGTTGGAAATGATGCATCTAATATAATGTTAACCATTATGTTTAACTTGTTTTTCTTTATTGTGCTGCTTATTATATTGATATTTCTAAGGCTTTTTGACATTGGAGATTACATATTATTGACAAAGAAACTTAGTATATCACTGCATGAACAGGTATGTGTTTTTTTAAAATACAATCTTTCTAGCAGAACACTTTGTGATTGCTGAAGATTTATCTTCAAGTTCTTCATGTGATAGGTGTGATCCTCAAGGATAAGTCCTGGGCCCACTTTATTTATTTTTGCACATAAACATTTGTTTATTTTGTATATAACCATTTTTACTAAATTATCAAGCACTGCATTTTCACTGATGATGTGATGTATATTGTTGGATCCACACGTTGTCAGCCATTATTTCACCTTCAAACAGATATTTCCCCCAACAAATTTACCTACTGGCAGGTCACATGGAAAACAGGACAGGGGACTAGTGTGAGCTTAACAGAAGAATCCAGCACAGAGCAAATGAAACCTTGGAGCTAAAAAATAGTACATGTGATCAATGACATAGTAAGCAGGCGAGTCCAATCAGTAGAATGTTAAACAGCTGTGGAGGAGTGCAAGAAGTGAAACTGAGGAAAGATGACTACATTAACACTGTGAACACAGAGGAGGCTGAACAAGACTAACAGTAAAATAACATAATAACTTAAATGCAGAAATAAAACACCAGAAATAAGTAAGAAGCCAAACACAAAGATGTGAACCAAAATGGCAGGAACTATGCAACAATCATGAACATGAAAATTAACTTGATAGGGAAATGATCAGGATACAAAGACAAATGATCAAATACCAATGCTTAGGATACATAACTTATTTTAAGTACTAAAACCTTTTGGGTAACCATCAGTAATGGGGTATTTTTTGTCTTTTTTCCGGAAATTTCCAGTACAGCCAGGGAGATGGTGCTGTTCCAACTGTCCCTGTGTAACAGTAATAATTTGGTTTAGTGTGTAGGAAAGGTATGACAGAGTATTAGGTCTATTGTAGATCTAAAAGAATAATAATATGACTGTAGATGTAAACATTTCTGGGTGTGGCATTGGTGCAGCAGCAAACGCGGCTCATGTTTAAAGGCCTTGATCCTCGACATGGCGGTCGCGGGTTCAATTAATAAGCCCAATGATCTTTGGTGTATGTCTTCTCCCTCTCTCATAACCCACTGTCCTGCTTGACAGTGGGTAAAAAAAAGACATCTAGAGCTGACAAAATGTTAAAAACGGTGTACATTTCCACCAAAATAAAAAGGCAGCCATAACATATAGTGGTTCACTGTAACTTTCTAGATTAATTTCACAAATTTTATAATTATTTTAATTTATTACAAATATATAATTTTTAATGATTAATGGCATAAATTTACAGTAATATCAATTTATGCTTTATTTTTCTTGCACATTTACAACTTTTTGATCAAAAAATATAATTTTTTTATATATATATATATATATTGGTGGAAATTTAGTTAATCATAGACTCATTACTATTTATTTCTTTTATCTACACTGTCCCAAATACTCAGTCCTAAAAAACAGTCATGTGCCTCATCACAGGAGCTTAGTCGACCCTTAAACACCTGGCATACCTCTACTAATTTTGCATAAAGTGTGCATGTCTGTCTTACAAAATGATTGACATCTTGAATTAGATCAGTCATAAACAGTTTAGCACCCCAAGACTCCCAAACTGCCTTCTGCTCTCGTAACGATGACGCTGCGGTAATCAAAAATGGTGAAATCAGTTTCTCAGCAGTGGCAGGAAGTAAAAGGACTTTTCTATGAAAGTTGGAATGCCTTGTGACACTGAGATCCTCTGCATGAAATTACCTAGTTCTTTCATTAGAGTCAGAATAAACTCAACACTTCCCATTTAATCTACCAGACTTTAAACTCAGCATCTTGACATTCATGAAAAGAAGTAGAGGAGAGAGGCTTTAGAGACCTCCCTGAAGGGCAGGCATAAAGAGAGGCAACCAGAGATGGTAATGTAGCTCTGTGTGTGTGCGTGCATGTGTGTGTGAGAGTGGCGGTGGGTGGGGGTGGAGGTACTTGAGGCAGTTGAGAACTCATTTCAGACCCAATCCTAACCCTCTCAGTCATCTCTCCTTACAACTCAATACTAAGGACCTGTGTGTCTCTCTGTCTGACACTCTGTGTAACTCTTCATTATCCTCCAGCCAAATTCAAAACAGCCCCTCCCTCACCTCACAGTGGTGCTGCAGTGAGGGCCCTCTTTGTCAGCACGGAGTCAAACAAGCCCCCTCCTCTTCCTGCTTTCCAACATGGCTGGGATGTTTTCCTGTTAGTTTAAGTCTCATCTCAACTAATTAATATTTTTGCTTATAGCGGCTGCAGTTCCCACGAGAGGCTCCTTAATTAATCATTTATAAATCTACACAGCCTCCTAGTTTATTAGTCTCTGCCTTTGGCATTGGTTGACTGCATGGGGAAACCGCAAATGATTAGTTACAGGAATGAAAGCTTTCCCCCCTCCTGCTCTTTTCTCCCTCCCCTGTTTGCAACTGATTAGGGCCTCACGCAGAGGTTTTTCCATAGCCCCGCTCTGTACTTTAATTCATTCGGAGCACCTGACACATTACTCACTCTCCCACCTCTCTGATCCTCCGCCTATTGTTTGATGCAGTGTTTTTTCCTCAGCTCTTGCTTTGAGGCATGACAATCAGTTAAGGTTCCCTCGCAGCCCAGTCAAAACACAGGACCAAACATGGAAAAAGGGACTTATGGTGCTGGACAAGAACAACTAGAGCTCTGGGTAAGCTTGGGCAGGGCCGCTACTCAGACTGCAAGACTTCTGGTCATCCTTACAGGATCCAGTGTGGACAATGTGAAAGAAACAAAATTCTTTCACAATTAAATTCCTGAGGCTGAGGCCTTTGAGCCTCAGCCTCAGGACAGCGGAGGCTGTCAGGTATTTATTGGAAAAGAGGCCATATTTCAATCAGTTTAACAGAAAAATAAATTAATTGAATCAACTGGAAGCAGCGTGGGAGTTTTTCATAATGTCTTTGCACTCTCAGGGAAGAACACCTCATGCAACAGGGCTCCTTCATCCAATTAGACCTCTGCTGACTGGCTCACACCAGCCGCTCTATGCTCAACGTTCCACCTTATCGCAGCCTTTTTATCCCTTTTATCATCAAAGTAACTCCACTTTTCTTTGGCATATAGGTAAATCCAGCAAAACCCTCCCAGAGAGATAGACTAATTATGTTGTAAGAGTCACACTGTGCAGCTTTGGATGGCTTGCTGCACGTCTACCAGCAGTGGTTGATTACAATTCTAAAATGAGGTGGCTCGAGTTGTTTTGCATTAGAAAATGTTGCAAAAGAAACAATAGCAATTTTTTCTTCTACACTAGCATTAATTTGAAGATTTATGTGTCTCAAAAAGTCTTCAACACTATGTTCAAATGCAGAATATTTAACTGAACTTTAGCGTGGACTCCATGAGGTTATTTTTTAATCAGCAAAGCACCCCTGTCTCTAACAGATAACTCAGGCAGGAAAAAAACCCCAAAAAAACACAACATAATTTCAAGCGTGCAGGAGCGAGACGGGAAGGTGGGCTCCACAAGCAAGGTAATTACATCCACATTCATATACAAAATGATGGCAAATACGTGTCTTTTTTCTATGAGGACCAATTACTTTTATTGAAATGTGCTAGATTTTCTCTTTTTTAAGTGGAGATGGGATTATTACCAGTGCTTTCAAGAATAACACGATCAAAGAAAATCACTGCAGACAAAACTTCTTTATTCTTTCTTCTATCTTTGCTCTAGTAAAAATATACTAGATTTGTTTCACTTCATTCTTGCATGTAGACACATTAAACAGCAGTATTTGATACTACAAATTCTGATGAAAACAAAAATGTGAGAATTGCAAAAATTATTTCCACGGTCTATAGTTCATTACAGTAAAAACATATTTTTTTTAGAATTGCAAAGATTTCAAGGATTTCACATCATATTGGTAATCTCTTCATGCAATTGTGCATAAATAAATTCACTATAAATTATGTAAATTTGTAACTGCATAAGATTAAACCAATGCCATGTAAAGGACAAATATCAGGCCTTAAGTGTGAATAAAAGCCAAAAGAAACTATCTTTATAATTCAGCCCTTGGTAATTTAAGATGAACTGATGTTTAGCATTTTGCAAAGTTAAAATGAATTCTCTTCTGACAGTCATAGTTCTGGAAAAGGGACAATAATCTCAGGTGTTTGAATTCAGAACAGATCTGGTTACATTAATACCATACATGGGGAATGCCTGTGTATGGTGGCAAATTTTATCCTGCAAGTGGCAAACTTTATCCTGCAAGTAAAGTACATTTGACTAAACATTTATGGTGTTGAGACTTAGGGTGTATTCAGACCAACCCAGGATTAGAATCCTCAATCAGACTCTAATCCGTTTGTCTAGAAAGACAGAGTTTTTGGGGAGGTCTGAATGCAAATTTGACTTCCAAAACGGAATTAAAAACCACACTCTGATCCGCCCAAAAAACCTAAGTCTTGGTCCGGTTGAAGTGGACTCTAAAACGGTAGAAAACCTGTGTGAATGCATCCTGACTAGAGACCGTTCCAAAAGCAGGAAGATGGCTACAGTGCAGGACATTCTGGTCATATATTACTCTCTGCTCTGCGGGTTAACGAAGATGTTGTGTCGGTTGTCTTATCAACGGGTTTGCGTGCCGACACTAATCAAGGAAAAGCAGAAAATAAATGGTTTGAAGTTGTTTAACAGCTTTGTATCAGCTTATTGTCCCATTGCTGTGGCGCTCTGCAGCTGCTGTGATTTTTAAACCTTTAAACCCAAAAACTGAACTAATTGCCTCATTTGTTTGAACATAATCATCAAGTAGGATGGAGGAATTTGCTTAGTCCTCTCTTGCATCTTGATAGAAACCAAACTGCTTATAGATTTATATCAAGGGAGAATACTTACAAACATCAGCAATTTTCTCAGCTTTAATTTAAGCCATGTTTATAGAAATCGGGTAAGAAATAAAGGCGCTGAGATCATTTTTGTGATTCCTGCTCTTCCCGCATTGGAACAGCCTGTTTTAGTGGACTTCTCTTACCACAAGTCTAAAATTTCACCCATTAAAACATTTGTGCCACTTTATTATCACTTTAAAGCATGACAATGTGCTTAAAAACAGATAATCAGTGAACTGTGCCTGGAATGTTGAACAAAGCTGTTTTTCTGAAGAGGTTTAGATCAAACATTTTTTTCATCCCAGTGTTTTTGTCAGAATTGTGACTAAACCCAATCCATTGCATAGATTTTCAGCTGTCTTGCTTAGTTCTTCCTGCAGAAATTCAGGCTATCTTTGAAGAGAGCCTCCTTTGCTGCACTTTTAGTCACAAGGCAGAGTGTAGCTGCACTTAAACCAATCTAATGCTAAAGCAGGCCAAGCTCCGCAAAGGTACTGACTTAAATCTGTAGCCCACTGCTCAGGAGGAGGTTTGTCTGGTTCTCACTGGATGTTTTAAGGCCGTTTCAGTGCAACTGAACATAAGCACTTGATGATGCGGAAATCTGGTCTTTCAAATGTAATAATCCAGGAAGTGATTTTTGCTAGCTGAGGTGACTCAATGATGACTTAGAGGGTAACGATAAGAAGACAACAATTTCAAGTACATTTACCATTATTTTATATCTGTCAAGCTGTTATTTTGATTATGAATTAATTTAAAATGGACTGAAGTATGCTGATCATTTTATACCTTGAGCAGAATGGTTTTCAGCAAACATTTGAACGAAAAACCACTTTTGGAATCATCTAATCGGTCTACACAGTAATCAAAACCCAGCCTGTAGTCTGACTGAAAGTCATGAAACAGTGAATTTACACAAAAACAACATATGTGTCACAACAATGTGACTTCACATATCAGAACACGAGGCCGGGTTTAGACTTGTGCTGTAATGTCTTGTGAGGTTTCTCCTCTTTTGCTCTTTTCTATTACTTGCTACTTCTTGAAATAATTAGATATATATTTTTTAAATTACTTGCGCCATAGTTTGCTTTACTGCCATCTAAAATGCCATTGAAGCTACAGAGGAATGTAATGTCCCTGAGCTTAAATAGATATTGCCTGGTCTGCAGCTATCATCACAATGAACACAGAGCCATCTTGAAATATTACATGTAATGCACTTGTGCTTAAACCATTTTATCTGCGTAAACCACTCAGCCACTCCTTGCTCTGCCCTTGACCTAAAAAAAACCCCAGCTTTTTGTTTGTAAGTACACAAGAGGCAGTGGTCCTTGATCATTTTGGATTTTCATCAATTGAACTTCAGTGTATTCTCTCAAAAAATCCATCTCTCCTTTGTGTTTGTGTATTTTTATGTGTACAAGCTGAACAATGAGTAGAAAAAGAGCAGGCACAGAGGGAAAATAAAATGTTTAATTTGGATGTTTTTGTCCTTGTTACATCAGATGATTATGCACTTAACTGCTGTTTGTAGGTCCAAGGCCATGGCTTTAATAGTTAACTGGAACACATGGCAGCTGTTGTCATGGACATTGAATTGGGTGTTGTGGGAGCAGACGGCAGTAACACGCCTGTGCAATATTTTGCACTTTGGCTCCACAACACTAGAAATTTTCAAATGATCATTGAGTTGAACCACTGCGTCACTTTGACACAAAGCTGACAAAAGCTTGGCTTCACGAGTTTAAAAACATTTATTGGAGTTGTTTACTGTCCACTTAAGAGCAGGTGTAGCTTTGTCGTGTCCATTCCATCGAGTGATTATTGCCTGATGATTTTTGAAACAAAATAAAAAGCACAAAAACACACAAACACGAAAACAAGTCTCACACTTCTGCATGCATGACGTCAAACTGGTTTTTGTGCTTGGGTTTGAAGCTAAACATATTTTTCCATGGAGTGTAAAACAGAGCCTGAGGGCAGAGCTTTTTTATTCTCGAGTTGTTGTTTTGATTAGATTTTATTTTTCCACAAAACCGAGCACACAACCAGTGACTAAAAGTAATATCCTTTGGAGTGTTTCTCTCATTGTGTACTTATACACTCCTTCTCCATTATTTCTTGCTCTGTCTCCCATCGTTCCATTGCTTTGTTGAACACCTAAATTAAAGCAGGTGAAATATTGAAATCTGTTTTATGAATGATGCTGCTTGTTGCCTCTGATTTGTTCACGCAATAATGAAACCCTTATCGTTCCTGTGAGCTATTTGGTTGTGAAATTGCCGCACCAGAAGCCTGACACATTAGAAGCCATGATGTGTTTTGAAGCAGATATATTGTAGCATGTACGGCTGTGTTGTCAATTTAAGACCGTCTCTGACTGATAGTAATAGACTCGGGCCCTGTTTCATGAGGCGAGTTCATCACTGTCACATGACAAGGCTAAAAGGTAATTGCCTTGATGGTTAAGTGGGTTAATGCCAGCTTTCTCATCCAATCATATGCGGCATCAACAGAGCAAAAGCAGCATGTGTAATGTGAGATAGGATGATAGCACTGGCTTAAACTGAAATAGGATCTGAAGCAACATTATTCACCAGGGTAAAAGATATGGAATATAAATATTTAAAAGCAAGAGGTTTCAAAAAGCCACTGAAATAATTCAAAATGATAAAATACAGTTCATTTTGTGTATTTTTTCCATTAAAGGTTGATTATACAGAGACATGTCATATCTTTTCAGATGAAATATGCTATTTTTATAAAATTATAAACAAGACTTGGTCTGTTAAAATGAAATGAGTTAAAGTTTATATTTTTGAACATGTTCTTTGTTATTGTCATTTTGTTTGTGTGTACTATGGTCATCAAAGCCCATTGATATTTATTTGAATAACCCAGTCCTCAGTAAGTGTAGCATGAACAATATTGTAACTTCTTGATTTACAGTGATGTGAAACAGTATTTCCCTCATATAGAATAATTCGGTTTCACTTATTTTGTCTGAGATCCAGCAAATTTTAGTGTCAGAACTTGACCTTGTGGGAAAATGCAAAATGTATATTTCAAATTATATTTCAAGTTCACTACTATTACATTTTTTTAGACTCTGTAAAAACATAATTTGTAAGAGATTCAAGACTCTTAAGCTGAGATGAAATGGTGTGACGAGAGAAAGAGGTGCAGAAGAAATAATCTTCAAATGCTAAATGAGAGCAGATTAATAGATCGCTGCAGATTAGATCGCGATTAGCTGCTGTGATAATGCTTGTGATCGTCCTCATTAGAGTTTTGCTCATATTTCCCACAAGTTCAGTTATGGTACATTAGAAACAAAAGTTTTCCAAACATTACAACTGGAAAGGAGAGCAGCAAAACAGTAGCTGTTAAATGTTGTTTTCATATGTTTGCAGTACTGCACTTTTCTGTAGCTGACATTTTCAGGCACCTGAATGAACAAAAATGTAACCATCAAACACTGAAGACTTTTGGAGAATCTGTCCTGCTAGATCTGATGATTCTGTACAGATAATTTCTTGTTATGTGAGGAATGAGGGTGACAGATAAATGTGCTCCCTGATAAACATTAATGCTTGGCTGTTTGGCTTTCAACTCAATCACTGATACTGTGAATCCATCCAAATACATGTTGTCTTGCTGTTACCTGATGCCGTCGCAACATGTTTTGTAAACTGACACATTCTGGCACTAACATTCCCTCAAACAAAGATGGCACAGGAACCTCAGCAAAATTTTATTATAGACCCATAATACATTTTAGTGATTCAATATAATTATTGATCACCAGCTTGTTGGCTTAGCAGTAGTTGATGTCACTTTTTTCAATATAAAAATCAAAATCAGTTTGGTAAAATATGCTAAATTACTTCTACTGTGAAAAATTAGAGATAAAGTCATTGTGAAGAATTAGGAAAATGAACCTGGTAAAAGTGGGTTTATAATGCAAACACATCAGCCAAACTATGACCACTCATGGATAATGGGCATTGTGTCTTCTTTGACATACTATGACTTTCACCTCACAATGTTTTAATCACTTCACTTCATTCTTCATTCCTCAGAAACAGAAAATGCCAAAACATGTTGATTTAAATGAGGGAGACAAACTTTGGCCAATAAAGACATTGTCAAACATCCCTTATGACGGACGGATGGATGATTTTTACAAAGATTAAATTATTACTCATGTGGACACTGACTGAGTTCACGTTTTTAGGCTATTGGTTCCCACAGTTTGGGTCAGGACCTTTATTGTGGGTCCCTAGACTCCAAAGGACATGAGATGACTTCAACAAAACACGGGAAATCTAAAACTGATTGGTAACAGTATTGAAATAATAAAATGTTGTAGTCAAATTCATTATTGTGATCAATATTATCACAGTTTATCACAGCAGTACAAATATGAACTAAATATTAATAAGGCTAGTGTCAGCAACATAAAGGTTTTACTAATATGTTTATTCATCTTAATTCTATTAAAAATGGTTTGATTGTATTTTATGTATGACAAATATTTTTGAGAACCACACAGTATTCAGTGTTTTCAGAAACATTTTTATGACTAGAGAAGATGCTGTAATATACAAAACAGGTTTTTTTGAAGTCCACACTGCATGACAAATGCTTAAGATTCATATTGTTAATTTTGCAGAAAGTTCTGTTTATGTTTATCTCCTTGACACTTTATACAAAGTAAACGCTTGTTAAACTGCAAAAGGCCTTGTAACATTTTGGCTGTCTTGCCAAGTTTAAAATTAAATCATTGGTTGCATTCCTGAAAGTTTAAGAAAACTGAGAAGTTAGTACCTTAGTTTAACAGGTTGAAGGTCCTGTTAAAGGTCACAAATATGTGACTACAAATTGCCCTACTGAGAAGGAGCCTCAAGGTTGCTAATGGCAGAGGATCACTCAAGCCTTTGCAAGTAGGTAGGTTTAAACAAAATAATAACAATAAAAAAGCCTTCCTTGCACACCAAAGTCACATTTAATAAGCTGTGATCTTTAGTAGATAAAAAATTAGGATATTGTGTTATTTAAGTTGGTTTTGCATTTTGTCATTATTTGTGTTCCTTAGTTCTTTTTTACGTTAGTTCTGCCTTTTTTTCTATTTTTACTTTAGTTCCCACTTAATGATTCTAGCTATGTTTATTTCTTGTGTCTAGTCATTTTTTTATTACTCTAGTTATGTTTCTTTGTCTAGTTATTTTTGTTAGATGTTTTTCCTAGTCCTTAGTGTTCTTTCCTTTGCCCTCGTGTCACTTCCTCTTTCTACCACAATCATTAGTCAGCCTTCTGCTCTCTCCCCTCACACCTGCAACCCATTAGCACATCAGCCCAGGACTTTTATTTTCGTCATTCAACCTCCTAGTACTTAAGCACCTCTTCCTCATCCTGCATAAAATTTTCCTTTAGTTCTACATGCTCTCGGCATGTAAGGGGATGGGCATGCTCAACAATAGTTTTTAAAGCAGACTAAACAGGTCTGGTGTTATTTCCCTAAATCGCCTTTTTCTGAATTCTGATACTCCGTTTGAGCATCTTGCAAGTCAACTTCACCAGATCTAGGTGTCTAAATGCATTGAGCGGCTTTCATGTGATAGTTTTGCGATTGAACAAGTACACCTGAAAAAATGGCCAATGATTGAAGTTTAACATGTACAATTTGTGCTTCTGATTTTCATTCTGCATTCTGTCTTTTTATTGCATTCAGACTGTTTATTCTTAAGGTACTTTACAACAAAACACTTATGGCAAATTATATTTACATTGTTTCAGTGATGTGTGTGGAAAATGTTTTAGTTTTTCCAGTCATTGGTATTATATTTCATTTAAATCAACATGCAGGGATATATTCAAAAATAAATACCAATCAATATGCAGTAAGAACCATCTTGGAGACTTACTAGTGAAGAAAAGAACAAGGAAGAAGAGAGATGTCTGCGTGTATGGATGAGTCAGTCCTCAGGGCTAACGGTGACAGAGAAACTTTCAAAGCTCTGGATTTGTGACATGATGTCCAGTCTGGTGGTCCTAATCTGCTCTAATAGAATCCTGATTTCTTTCACTTAGAGATGAGAGTCACTGTGATATTCAGCAGAGCTCAGGCATCAGCCAGAGTTTTGGCACTAGTGATGAGACGGATAAATATCCAGAAGGAAATAACAAAGGCTAGCATGTTTTAAACTTTTTCCACTGTGGCATGATAGAAGCTAACTTTTGTATTTATTTACTTATTCATTTACTTAAATAAATATCAAGATGTATTTAAAAATGTTGAAAACTCATACGGCCCTCAACACTATGAGTGAAAGAAAAATATGATTTCTATTTTTTTCCTGGAACACCACATTAAATAAATGCTTGCTTTTAATAGTCTGCTTCTTGATTGCATCACTTTAGGCTCTATCAATTACTGATCCCATCTAATAACCATAAAAATGTATTGCATTTGAAAAAAAAGAAAAGAAAAATCATTAGTAGATTTACACTTTCACTAACTGCATTTCTCAGTGGTGGATCTTGCATGAATGGCAACCTGGGTGAGCAACTCATAAAGTTCAATGAATTATATTAAGATTTTATGGAAAAAGAAAGTAGTACATATTGTGAAGCAGAAGAAAAATTACAAGTTTTTCAAATTATTTGGCAAATACAAACCTGAATTAAGACTTGTGTTTGTTTTCATCCCTCTTACTCTGTTAACCCTAAATAAAATTTAAGTGCAACCCATTGCTTTCACCAAATTAGTAAACAGAGTCTACCTGTGTTAGTAGTAGAGATCATGTCTGAGCAAATGTTGAACTAGAAAAGATAAAGTATTGAGAATTGGTTTAAAAAAAGTTAACTCAGTAGCAAATGAGAAAACATGAATCAAATATAAACTCCATCATCATTAGCCAGCTCCTGTTTACTACTATAGCTTCTGAAATAGTTTACATCACACTTTGAATGAAAAAAAGGATTAGAAGGCTGATTCGGGTGCAAGTACTTTTTTAGGATAGCTTATGCTTCCCTCTGACACTAATATTAAAAACTGCTGCCACTAATGTTATAGGTTGGCTTGGGTCGTTGTTCTTGTTGAAAAAAGAAAAATAGACACGAAAATTTATTCTGCTTTTGTCCAAAACCAAAACCAGAATTTTTTTCATCTCAAATAAATTGGAGACACTTTTGTTGAGATGTGGGACATTGCACCCGCAAATGACCAAACATCACTTTGTCTTGTATATTTCCATACCTCCTTCACAACATAACACCAGGATGAGAGATGAATCAATATCTGAGATGGCTTCTAAATTATGCATTAAAAAGAGATGGTGAGCAATTTTGCACTGAGAGCTTTCACGTGTAGAACAGGGGCCCTTTCATAGGAGCTTTAGTGCTTTTTGTGGTGTCATTGTGAACCATTACATTGAAATCAGACCAATTTGATAATGGCCTTCTATTAGTGACCTTGGATAAAAGAATCACAGATAATCTACATCTAAACTAATGTGGGTTGTCCTTGTGGGGGACAAAGAGTTTGGTTTAAGAAACTGGCACCTCCCCAAATGGAGCCACCCTCTCATTGATGTTGTTCACACACAAACGTGTCTAAAGCGTATACATGAACCCAATGCAATGTCATGGAGCTGAGAGGGGGGCAGTAAA
Organism: Alfaro cultratus; assembly: GCA_903066825.1. Taxonomy (NCBI): domain Eukaryota; kingdom Metazoa; phylum Chordata; class Actinopteri; order Cyprinodontiformes; family Poeciliidae; genus Alfaro; species Alfaro cultratus. Next base: position 14,999 of record CAEFZX010003636.1, read on the forward strand.
TCACCCTGTGACACCAGAAGAACAGGAGGAGTCTGGTTACCTTGTAAAAAGACAATCGCTGGGACCAAATTTAATGAAATAGGTAATAAAATTACTGAGCATACGGTCCCTCTAATGAGAAACAGGCATGTCTCGATCTTAATACTGTTTACCCACCTGACTAAAGTATAACACTGATTTGGCACCTATGTCCAGATTGAACTGGAAAATGACTTGCTAATCTGTTTAGGTATTTGGAGTAATTGGGTCTGGTGCCAGTGAGGGGGATTTCCTTGACTGCTGAAAGTCTCTGTTAGTAGTCCATTCCCAGCTCCTTGGTATAATTACTCTGACAGAGCTGTGGCCACAGGGCCTGTGAGCAGGGCTGCTTTTTAAACTGTAAATTATGAAGGATTAGCATTTATGAATTTTAAATCAGGACTGTGGTAGGAGACACTAAAGCTGCTTAGTGATTGCAAACGGTAGCGTCTAAGCAGGCAGCTCTACACCCCTCACTTTTCGAGCTTTTCAATCCAAGTGTGTGTGTGGCTGTTTATTCAAATGTGGCTCTGCATAAACACAAAATTCTCAGACTGGACTCCCACTATTCGCTCAGAGCGAATAAGGATCTGACATCTTAACATCCTCCTGTCCCAGCAAGCACTGTTTGAGTGTCAATGTGTGTGTGTGTGTGGTGGGGGGGTTGAATTAAGTATCAAGGAAAGTGTGGACGTGTTTGCAGACTCATCCAAGGGTGTGTTTCCCCTGTCACTCCTTCTCAAACTGGAGTTCTGCTCCTCACAACTGCATGTCACATGATGCAGAATATCCAATGGGTGATTATGTTGATATGGGATTTGATCCATGTTAAATTATGCATAATGGATTGATGTGCTGCAGAGTCATCAATTAGACAGAAATCAGCTCTAAAAACTGTAACACAGCATAATGCTCTTAATTCGTTATCTTTTTTTTCCCTGTGTACCTCAGACACAGAGTGTGTTTGCTTATCCAGTTTAGCTGTGTGGCTTTGTGTGTCCAGTCTGCCTGTTGCAGTGTTGACCTTGCTTTGTTTCAGATTTACAGTCATCATGCTCCTCTGTTCAGGTGTGAGTCCATGGCTGCCATGTAGTGATATTCAGCAGACACCACCGGAGGCCTCATATCACACCTCCAGGAGCTGTCTGCTACAGGGTCAGTGAGCCATGACCTCAAGCCTGCAGTGTTAACTGGTTTAGCCAGGTGGCAATGGTGGGAGAGGGGGCTGGAGGGTTGAACATTAAAATCCCCCATGGGCTGATGAACAGTTTCTCCTGGCCAGCTTTTCAAATTCAATCCTCCCTTGAAAAAGGCTCAACACATTCTGATAACTTTACATTTACCACCTGAAATATACAATGTCTGAAGGACTACTTCCTTATTGGCTGCAATAAATTAATACTTAATGAATATTCGAATAACTCTGAGCACCAAGGCAGGTCTACACCTGCCCTTGAAATTGGGCGGGTGTAGAATCATAAAAAGAATCATGTTCTTGTTTTTTTTAATTCCCATGTCTGGTGATCACATGTACTGCTCAGCAGACATGTGGAAAGGAAAGAAAATGTGATTTCATACCTTTATATATCTTTGGAAACCTAAAGGGAAAATTCCTACATCATTTTATCTTACATGGTTCAGCTGTATGTTTCATCACAACTACAGCCCATCACCTTAGCCAGTATAAAGTATCAAAATCAAACTACAGACGTCATTCATGTCAATTTGAGTGTCTGTGTTAGAGCAACAGAAAGCAGAAGAAAAATATTAAGTAGAGGGAAATCGAAACATGCTTTTAAATAGAAAGCTTCAGTTGCATTTTTATTCAAAATCCATGATTCAGTACTTTGTAAACCACTATTTGCTGAATTTACAGCTATTATCTTTTGGCGGTATTGCATAGCCCTGCCAACTTTGCACATCTAGAGGCACATCCACAACAGATCAAGGTCAGTCAGATAGCAGGAGAACCTCAGTAAGCATCAATTTTGAAGTCTTTCCAAAGATTCTCATTTGGATTTAAGCTTGACTTTCTACCATGTCACTCTTAACATTTTAAGATGGTTTGATAGAAACCACTCTATTGTAGCTCTACCTGTAACTTTGAGGTTGTTGTAGAGCTAAAGTAAACCTTTGCCCAATTCCAAAGACTCCAAATTGTAATAATGGTGATAATTCTTGTCATGGTAATAATTCTTGCTGGCCTTCCACAAAGGCCAGAAATACTGAGCTTCTATCTTCTTGTTTTTTCGAGATTGCCGTGTTTCCATTAAGCGCAATTTTATGGTCAATAAAGACTCAGCTAGTAATGGTTAGGATGGGTTTGAGTGCCATGTCATCTGCTAGTGTTGGCAAACTGTGTTCTCAGAAGTCCACAGTCAATGCAGCCATCTACCAGGAAACTTTAGAGCATTTTATGCTTTATTCTGCTTACAAGCTGTGTGGAGATGCTGATTTCATTTTCTAGCTGGACGTGGCACCTGCCAATACACCCAAAGGTACCAGACGCTGGTTCAGTGACCATTGTGTTACTGTGCTTGATTGGCTAACAAAAAATACAACTGGTACAACAAACTTATGACTTGTTGCAAACTTGTTCAGCGATATCTGAACCCAGACCACATGCAAAACACATGCAACTGCATTAATATTGCTGTGCTTATTCTCTATGTAATTGACAAAATGCTCACATTTTTCAAGCAAGGTCTGCAGTCAAAAAGCATATGTTGGCCCTTCATCAACTGAGAATAGCTGTAAGACTTTGACCACTCCAATAGAGTGAAGCATCAAACATACTGTATGTGCTGCATGATAATAGACTGTTATATTTTGATTTAGACTATTGCCTACCCCAACACCGTAAGAGTGTATTCCCAATGGCTAATGCATTTTCAAACTTGTATTCTTTAGAGTTAAAATCCTTTTGAACTTCTTACCCAAATGTCATTGTTCCCTTATTTCGCCATTCCCGCTTGCCAGGTGTTTATCTCAAATGAAAGAACTCATTTTGTTTCAGCCTCTTTTGCCCTTTGTGGGACCAATGATTTAGTAAAATGTTGCTTTTGTTTAAGCTAAGCTGTTTTAAACATCCAATTTAAAAAAAAGAAACAGTCTTATAAATCAAAGACAACAAAAATCTACAGATGCACAGAACTGACACTGAAGCAAAAGAGAAAGCTATATTACAAAATAATGTGAAAACTTAACAGTTTAATCTTAATACTTTGTATGTTTTTACAATATAGAGTTATGTTATTACAATGTATTCTTAACTTTTGAACAATAAAATATGTTTATATATTTATCACTTTATATTTAAAAAAATTACAGTATACATATTTTATATTGGGGTAACATAACAATATAAAGGACAGATATGAAACCTATATTGTTAGAACAATGACTTAGGTCATTATTTTAGGAAGGTGATGATATGCTAATGTGATATAACTATATTGTCTTATGCCTTGATGTCATCCTCTGCGCTTTCACAAAAATCACTTCTGAAGTTACTATAAAGAATATCACATTTCAGGGATTTAACAACAACATGACAGTTTATTCCAAAGAAAAAAATTTGTTCTGTATCACCAACCCTCTCCTTCTCTGTATTGTCCTAATTGGATAGATCACATCAACTTTCAAGTAGGGTGTGTCTAAGAAAAATGACTTCTTGGGGGGAAAAAAGTACAACCTTTCAAAAAGCACTTTTTTTTCTTTTCAGGTTTGTCTTAGCAAAGAATCTTCTCCTAGACTTTGAGGCATAAGTGGACACATCTTATTGATTTTCTTTCAAGCCGGATTGCATTGATTGCTGCGAATATGGCAGACAAATCCATCTGGTTGTGCGTCCACTGGGACATCGCGCAGAGGCAGACAGGGAGCTGAGGCTGGGCGTCTAGCGGCAGGGGGGCAGGCTTCATTACACCAAATAAGAGCCCACTGGCCTAACGCAACCCCAGCCCGACCCCCACAGCACACTCTCCATCCTCTACTTACCCCCAAATTAAACTGAGAGCTTTTTAATTATTTATCAATACCATGCACTCATCGCAGATCAATCAGTGTGAATGGTTTTTAAACATAATGAAGGAGCCTGCTCCAGTAGACCTGTGAGAATTGATTGTGATCTTTGCCATTATGCCTTAAGTAAAGATAAGGTGTGTTGACAGTGGTGTTGGTAATTTGAGGTTTGGACACAGATGTAGTGGAGCGCCCTGGGTGCTCCTCCTCCGCCTGAACAAGAGTGTGCTTCAGCAAAAGCAAACAGCATCTGTTCTCAGAGGCCATCTCATACTCCGCCATTAATCAGGCTCTTAAACAGGACATCTCATCTTATCATCACATCACACCGTCCTCACTGAAGAGGGCAGGCCCACTCCTCAGGCCAGAGGCACCTCCTCAGAGAACACTTCTCATAGCAAATTACGCAGGTCCTCACCACTCTCAAGGTTTTACTAAAGCTTGATTCATTGTGCCTCTTAGGTCTCCAACTGAACCTAAGCAACCTTAACTTTCCCACTCTGCTCACATATTTCTCCCGGGGTGCATGATGTCAAGCAGACTGAGGAGATATTCCATCTGGAGTTATTAGCCAGAGACACACAATGCAATCTAATTTCATAGCACCACATTCAATCACTGTTAATTCAGTTTCACAGGGGCAGTAAATAAGACATGGGGTGCAGGTATTTCAAAATGAATTAATACTCTGAGAGGAATCTCTGTCCCCGAATCTTATGAAATTAGACAGAAAAAAGAAAGAAAAAAAACACATCACCTGTCGTTCACCTGCTTTTCAGGAGCTGTGAGTAAATACACAGATATTAAATTCAAAAGCTTGTTTGCGAGAAAACAAGCTAACATAAAGCAGAAAAGCATAATGAGATTCTTATTTCATCCTTTTCTTTCCTGGTGGGGGTGGAATTGGATTATAGCAGACTTATTTGTATGTGATATTGAGCAGTGCAAAATAAATTCACACCTATTCAAATTGAAATCAGACCTAGGTGCATCAGATAATCCTTTTTAAGATAGTATGAACTGACAGGCCAATCCCACACACTGGAAAGAAATAATCTACCCCTTACAAAACTGATATAGCCTACCTTGCCAAAAGCATTCCACGATTTATTTTTTAACAAATATTTGTCAAGTATGTGCTTGATTTTTTTTTTCTCTCCCAGAGGCATAAACAGTTGCATCCATATTCATAGGGAATTTGAGCCTGTCTTCCAATCATCATGTCACAAAGACTCTTAGCGAAAGCGCTTCCCCAATTGCTCAGTTTGTCGTTGGATGAGGAAACCTGATTTTGTTTTGAATCCCACAGTCTTTTGAGACGTCAGGCCGCATCAGAGAAGGAGCCTGTGACGGCTGCAGTTATACAGCATGGCGGCTCCAGCTGCTCGTGAGCCTCCTTCTTTTTTCTTTTTTTTTTTTCTAAATGGCTTATTTTTGAGGGGGTGTCGAGACATAAGCCTGAAAGAAGGACAAGGTTTAGTGCGAAGATGAGCAGTGGGTTGCTGCTGCTAGGATGTGATGTGCTGCTGGTGGTGTCAGTGGTTGTGGTGAGACTGTGAGAGGCTCTAATGTGAGAAGGGATGAAGCAGGGAAGGAGAGGGTGCTGTTGCTGGGTGGGTGGGTGTAATGCAACCTCGATGTGAACCCAAGCTAGATGTGAGCTTCAGGCACATTTCTTCCGATGCTGCTGGCATTCATATGAGCAGCTTAGTGATTTATCTCCCTGCTGGTTAGAAGCAAGTGGACCTGCATGATGTCCATTCTGTGGCGGTGCACACTAAAAGCCTTTTGGTCAGGTGGTGGCTGTGGAGGCCATGTCTGCTGCACCAATTTCTGAGTTAATGAAGAGTTTCCCAGAATGAGAGTACATCTTGTATAGTTCTCGTTCACCTCCACACTGCTGGAATATTGAGACCATACAGATGTAATGACAGTGCCAGAGTGTGGAGTCAGTGTGGATAGATCCACTAACCTATTTCTTTTACTTCTCTGCATTAGGTTCAGTGTTGAGTTTCTTTTTTTTTTTTGCAGACCAATCCAGCAGCTATTATTTGTCCATAAATGGCAGTCCTTTGAACTAACGATGTCAGAGCACTTATCAGTCAGTTAATTCCAGTTCTTCTTAAGTCTATTAGATAACTTTACCATATCTCATTGTACCACTGTCAGACTTCTCAGCTTTTCTTTTCACATTTTCACTTTTCACATTATTTTAGGTCAAAATTTGACCTGTCCTGGGTATGAATAATTTTGAGCTTAACTAGCTATATGGAAACCCATTAAATAAAAACCAATAAAATCAGTTTTGAACTCCCAAAACCTCGAGGCTCTGGCTCACTGCCCAGGTAAGCATTCTTCAAAGTCTGTCACAGGATATACTCTTTTATTGTTTATTGGTTTTTTTAAAATTCAGGTTACAAATGGCTGGCTGGAGTTTTGAACTGATTACACGTGGTCTGAAACTAAAGAGAACAATTGGTAAAGAGAAGTTTTCTCAAAGCTTCTCTGAAATGCACAAACTCATTTGTTGAGCTGTAAAAGTGCTCAGTGACCAGAACAAGGAATTTGCTACAGCACATTTACCCCGGAAAAAAAGAAAATCCACAAATTATAGTTTTGTTGTTGCATTCAGTGCTGGTATGAAAACTTGTTTCAACCTTTGAACAGAGAAACAGATGTGTTCAGATATTAGTTTCTAATTTTCCTTGAGCTTAAAAAATGAACATATCTTCTAAAATGCCATCTTCATTAATATATATGAAGCATGTCTGTTCCCTACGATTGGCTTCTGTTTGTTTTGGGGAGCTATGCACTCGGGTGAAGGGTGTGATACTTCTTTAGAACAGACTATGTTGCATTTACATGCACGCTTTAGTATTAAATGTATTGAGGGTGTGAAGATAGTAATTTACATTTTAACAGACCATTTGTTCTTTCTTCCCATTGTGTCTCTTTTAATTTGATAGTGGGCTGTGAAAAAAGTATTTCCCCCCTTGCAAAACATTTTTTGTTTTATTTGTCACTGTTAAATGTTTTAGATCAGCAAACAGATTTGAATATCAGACAAAGTGATTTGACTAAATACAACATTAAGTTTTGGAATGCTGATTACATGTATTAAAGGCAAAAAGGATATCCAAACTAACTAGACAATTATGCTCCTGGTAAACCAATTGTTTCCATCCATTCATTATCCAACATGCTTATCCCAGTGGGGATGCCAGGGGTGTTGGTGCCTATCTCAAGCAGTCAACAGGCAAGAGGCTGAGTACGCCCTGGACGGGTCACCAGTCCATCGCTTTATTTAGCCAAAGCAGTTGCATAATGTTCAATGACATGTTCAACTTTTAAAAATAAATTTTAAAAATAACAATAAAAGAAAACTTCTGATATATTCAAATTTCACTCAATTTTACCAGGGAACATTAAAGATGGACAAAAATAGTAATTTGATTTATTTTGTGGTATAAGTCAATGTGCACTAATATGAAAAATTTTGTGTGATAGAAAGATCATGCCGGTCACCATAATTAAAGACTTATTACCTAGACAATATAAGACCTTGGCACTGCAATGTAATCTTACTAAAATGAAAAAATATATATCTATTCTCATCTTAGGAACAAATTATATTTTGACATACATTTTTGTTCTGACCCTTCCCTGACTATAATGCCCATATTAACTTTGGGAAGAAGCAATTAGCAAAACTTGTCACTAGCAAAATTAAACATGAAGTAATATTTCAACATATTTTATAAAATATGAAAGAAAAATACAACAAATGAGTCAAAAACTAAAAACTGATAAAAAAGAAAAGTATCACCTTTCCATCTTATGGCAAGCAAATATGTGTCAGTCTTTTGTACACACCTGTAATAACAAAATGAAAATGATAAGTTAGTATATTTTTGTTTAGTGATGTAAAATGCCAACATAGTAGTCTGACTTGGAACACTTTCAGAAATTAAACCAGTGACGTAAATTCAGTCTGTGAAAGTTTTGGTGAGTACTCAAATGAAGGGAGGCTGGAACTGGGCCAAAGAGAGAGCAAGTTCTTCACATCAGATAGAGGGCATATTTGTAGGCCTCTGGAGCTTTTTTTTTTCTCTTTTTTTTGAAAAACCTTGCACCATCTAACAGTATAAAGTAGCCAGAAAACTCTGACAAAGAAAAAGTTATTTGGGTTGTAATGAGTGACCTTTCCATGAAGCAGCAAACATGCATTTTTATGCCAGGGCATAAATAGCTGAGCTACATAACAATTAAGGTAACCTTTCTGTCTGAATAAGAGGCAATTGCTCAGAGAACTGAAATAACATGAATGATAAATTATTTTTGTAACCCAGTGCACAGACGGTGAAGAATAACGAACAATGAAGTGGGGGAGGGAGAAGTGGTGCCTTGTCTCAATTGTAAATCCCAGTTATAATGCCTCGTTAAAAAGATTTGGGAAGGCGAAACAGAAGCAGACACTCTCTCTCTTTCTTAAAGGTAGACAGGTCTCAGTGGGATTCATTAATGTGTGTCCCGGTGGTAGTCTTCCTCTTACAGCACAATCGCCTGGGTTAGCACCAATGCTGAAATTACACCTAATTGGACAATTACTCAAACTCAGAAACCTCATGCAATAAGCCAACAAGGCTCGTAATAAACACCTTGTCTTCTAATAAAAACAAGGAAGTCATTTGCGTCACCCAAGAGGCCCAATTTTTTTTTTTTTTATCTGCGCTAAATTTATTTTTAAAATAATTGCATGTGCTATGAATGAGAATATTAAAAATGTGTCTGGGAGAGGGGAAAGGAACTGCGTCTGAGAAGGAGAGAAAGACAGCAATGCAACCCAACCTCAGGCTCAGTGTTGCAGTCTGCTCTCCTCTGGGAGAGCTCATTTGTTCCACAGATAAGCACACTGCACACAGAACAGCTTTAATATTACTGCTGTCATGCCATTCCATAATGAAATAATTACTGTTTTGTCTTCCTTTCAACCAACTGGGCCCATGCACCTTCCCTTTCATTTGATCCCTCACTCCCCCCTTTTGCATTGGTTGAAGACGTGTTTCCTTCATTTGTGAAACATTAATTAAATAATGACAGTTACGACACATTTCTGTCAGCTATGCTCCTTTTGTGTCACTCATAGCAGCTGATGGTGAGTTATGTTTCTGGAAATTTACAGGACTGGAGCGACATTTTTATGAATATCATATTGTTTTTGTCCTTGTATGGAGTTATACCTGAAAATTTACATAACTCCTGTGCATCTCTGGTAAAGCCAAGAATAGAGTAAACAGTGATGCATGTGGGCAGGTAAGGTTGCTTTTTATGAGCAATTTGTTTTTAGTTGTGTTTCCTTGAGGCCCTAGAGCTTGAATTTTCTTTATTCTGGCAGAATTTACCTGGCCACCCTCCTTTTCAAACAGATTTACACCTTGCTTATCTAACTTAGATAATATTTATTCTGGAGTTATTCATAAAAGGTTTCTCAAAAGTGTTTTGCTGCAGACATGTATATCTGTCTTATTTTCTAAATGGAGGGTACTTTTTAAAGTGGACTTTGCTGAGTTTTATATCATGCTATTATATTAATCCCTAATCCAAAAAACATTCTGAGGTGCCTAAAAGCTGACACAGCACCTCCTATTTCCACAAAGCTCCTCCTTGGAACTTGAATCTCCAATCAAACGTCAGTTTCACATAACATCCCTCCCCTGCCCAGGCCCCAGCCCCACCATTTTAATAGGTGGGTTTAAGGTTATCTGTCTATGATATTTTCCACATCATCCAAACCATCCATCGGTAAATGTTGATGAAGGGTTAATTTTGCAATGTGATATTTAACTTATCCTTTGCCTAAAAGGCCCCTTATTCACACTTGATTTTGAGTCTTTCTGTCCTTACTTTGACCTTTTAAAGCTGTGCATCACTCCAGAAGGTTAGCAACCATTTTCACATCTTGCTACCAACATTAGACAAATAGACAGATGAATAAATAATCACAGTTGACCTCACACTACAAGGGACAGCGGTCTTACCTCTACACTGGGAGAGGTTCACCATAATACTACCAAGCAGGAAAAATAAAAAAGGAGAAAAAAGATGTCAGGAACCAGGGATGAGAACCCACAAGAGGTGGACAGTGACAAATGGTGTGGAAAAAACAACACAGGCAGCCATCTGAAGGGAAGACAAGAGTAATACTCACAAATAATTAACTGGGTAAATATTGGATAGGAGACTGACTAATTACTTCACACGTCTCACTGCGCTCTCATTATTGTTGCTGTCGGAGTTAACCCTTTCCTACAAGGTGGAGCTGTGTGGCTGCCTAAACTGAAACCAGAAAGTAGATAAATCACTTACACCCACTGAGGTCTTTTATTTATTCATGCACCTAAAAGCAAAAAAAAAAAAAAAAATGAAGGAAATTATTTTCTGTTAGGACTTAATCCACCCAAAACTCAAATGAACAAAGGAAATATAGATGCAAAGAAGGACTTTTAGTCAAAACTATCTGTTTTGGACATTTAATTAGAATACATCTACATTTAAAAACAAAAGGATTCATACCTCAGTTTCATTTAGATTTAGTATGTTCCTTATGACTGAAAATTATGCTAGCATTTTGGAGAGGCCTGGCCAGAGTCCCAAGTTGAATCTAATACAAAATCTATGGAGAACGCTGAAGATTAGACAGCTGGCAAGTAGGCTCATGAGCTGAGATTAACTCTGTAAATACAGGGGAAAATATGAAAAAAGCTGGACATAAAGCGTGCCATTTTAATGACTCCACTGGGCTTAATGTGCATCAATACCAAAGTAAATTCAAATAAAGTCTAGTACATATTGTTCAGATAAAAATGCACATTTAAAATTAAATGACTCATTAAATTTAAGGACATTCATGATAATTCGTTTTCACAATTCATAAAGTTGCTTACCTACAAGAAAATTGTTTTACATGTGCAAATTTGCATATAGACAAGATGAAATCAAAATGCATGTATATGAAATTTGAGTAGATATTTTCAAATAGATTGACCCAGAGCCAAATGTTCCTGCAACAAATCCTACTCAAGATTTAGACTTTGTTCTCAATATACGATTTGATTCAGATCTTTGTTTTGGATCCCGTTAGAACCAGTCAAAGTAAGATAAATTGGAGAAACGTGCTTTTCATGTTTATGATAATCTGTAATGTGTTTGTGTTATCTTCCTCAAAGTGGCATTTAGGTCAGAATGGTCATATTAGATTTCAGTTGAACAGCATTTACAAATAACGTATGTCTAAAAACATTATTTGAAATGGTTTGCATTTAGGTTTGATCTTGATCATTTGGCTCTGAGTGTGTGGCACAAATTTGGCTTTTAATTGTGTGGCTTGCCTCAAACTCCAGAAGGTAGCAGGAAGGTATTGTAGTGTTGAGGTGTCGATTTGGGAAAACCTGGTCAGAAATGAACAATATCAATAAATAAAGAAACACAAGGTTTCTAACATGCAAATATGATGTGAAAGCTACTCTTAAATTTGTAAATGTAATCACTTTTTGCATTATACTTTATGCTATTTAGGCAGCATTGAGTGTTGTGTGTTTCCTTTAGGATTCGAGTTTGGGTAAATACAAGGACCTCGTTGCTGGCTCATCACCCATCGAAGTTTCACCCCACAGTCCTGAGGTAAACTGGTGAAGCTCCTCACACAAGGACGTTTGTCCAATAATCTGCGAGGCAGTGGTTAATGACAGCAGCTGTGAGGCAGGCATGCACCACTTCCAAGCTGATTTAAGTTTAACGAGCCACTCTAGAGTGCTATTGATTCAAATCTATATTTGACAGGATACACTGTGAGCATGTATTAAATGGATAAGAACACCTCTTGGACACTCTGAGAGCTTTGGCAAATGGAACAGAAGGCATTAAGCAAACACACGGAGTCTTGTTGCGTAAGCAATGTTTTGTCAGTATGGAGCATATGTATGACTGAGACTTTATATAGATTTTATGTTGTTTTTAATTTAGAATATTTAGAAGACGGGTCTTACCAAGAGTTGCCATTTTAAAAAGTGCATTAACTTAAGCATGCTTTTATTTTAAACTAAGGGGTTTCATGTTGTGATGTTAGAAAATAAAGGCCAACACTGAATTGCATAAGCTATGTGTAATTAATTGAAAGCCACATCTTTTTGCTGTGTGTCAACCACAAACCTGTTGACTGTAACCCTACCCCTTGATTCACATGTCAGACTCAATTAAATAAAAAAAAATGTAGTTGAAAAAAGCAATAACTGAGACATTAATATCCAAGTTGTTTTGGTGGGGAATTTAACATAACATAACAAGGGAACACATCTGTACAGTCCTGAAAAGAAGTGGTGTTGTTATTTGGTACTTTTGTGCTAAAATTGACCAATGTTCTCAGACGACCACTTTAAAGTGGAACATGCAGAAAGTTGTTTCAGTAAACTCATGTTCTTGCCATCAGGTCTACTGAAAAGCATTATCAAGTTTAGACCTGTGTTTACTTTAGCTTACTATGTACATTTGAATGGCATAGTTGAGGTAAGGGCTTTCCAAAGCTTGAAGTTTGTCCAGCTTAAACTTGTTCAAAAGCGATTTATGATTATTGTCTTTGTTCAGATGTCCGATTATATCCAAGTTTCAATCATCCAGCTCACTAAACTCTCCAAAGATAAAAGAAAAATTATTAAACTGATCCAGAAAATTCTAAGAAAAAACCCCCAACCAACCCCATGCAACCATTACATAATTTTTTGATTGTGCTGGAAAGTATACATCATGTCTTTGCTGGTTTCTATGTGAATAAACCTGGACTATGTGTGGTTTTAATAATTATTGCCATAATAATTTTTAAACTCTGAAAAAAGGCTAGTTTAAATGTATACTTAGAAGTCTCCCAAGGTATATCACTCATGGCCATGATAGGTATGAGTAAATTTCTCACCAGTACATCCATGCAGCCTGAGCCTGCAGTGGCTCATTGTTACTCAGATGACAAATGAACTTCAAACAGAATACAGAATGATTCTGACATCAAAGTTTGTGTCCCTTGTTTACAGATATTGCTTATTAATATGCAGATACATGTTTCTGGAGATAAATCACAAAAGCGCTTCCTGCTTTATGGATGCTGGAAAAAAAAAAACATTTTTAAACAAAAATACAGTTTATACAAATATTTTCTGCTCATCAATGAATTTTTTATGCTCCTATAATTAGATTAGTTCATTAGCTTCATAGTTATTTGACTACAAACACAAAGGCCTTTTTAGCTAACATGACACCACCTCATTGTTTCTCCGAGATTTAACATTCTCATAAGTGTCAGTATTAGTTCAAATATCTTTTGTAGATCTGAATTGTTTTTTTTTTTAACCAATATTTTAGTTCTGTCTTGATTGGTAGATATAAGTTTAATAAATTCTACAGTTGTTATTGCATTGTAAACACAACAAAATAGAGAGAAATCATAAATGGGAAAACTTTGGACGGATGTCTGAATGAGTAGTAGGAAACAAGAGAAGAGTGGGAGAGTGGAGCAGTTCTAATACCATAACTCCAAATGCATACAGCAACAGAACTGAAAACAAATTCATCATTACAAACAGACAATATATTCTAAAGGATTGTGACACATTGGCTACACACTGAAACTATTGAGAAAGATGTACTATTTCAGAATTACGGTCAATATGACGATGATGTGATGCTTCAGCTATATATTTTACTGAATCCAGTTTGCAAGATACTGGCCTGACCCTCCAAAATTAAAACACCCCAATTAAAATGTAGATGTCACTTGTGCACCATCTGTAAATATGAGCCAAAATCAACTTCTGTGCTGGCTGTAAAACTGATCTGAAGTTGAGCCTAATGTCATTTTACAGATGTGGCAGCAGGTACAAAGAGCAAAAGACGATCAAACAAGTTGAAGCTGGAATGGCTTATGTATCAGTGAGAAAGTGGATCCAGCAGAACTGAATCTGTTTATGGAAAAAAATAAAAAGTAAAATGTGAGACATAAACTTTGGTGCCTTTTCCCATTAGACGTAAGTGAAACTACCACACTAACAAGAATGACTAGTGAACTATAAAGATGTATTACAAGGATGAGCTGATGAACAGCAGATGTACAAACTGACTGGAGCAGAGCCAGGACAGAGTGATGAAAGCATCTTTCTCACAACTCAATAACACTGAGACAAAAATATGGAGAAGCAAACAAAGCAAAGAGTAGAAAAAAGAGTATTATATTGACAGTCACTAGATGTAACACTTTGGGAAATCAAGGATAAGCTATTAAATTAACTTCAGAGGTTAGCGAGCTACTAATGGGCGATATTGAGTAAAAACCACTTTTTTAAGCTTTACATCATCTTATAATGTTATGCCCTTGTGAAAGGCATACCTGGAGTGTTGCTTTGATTCTTTCATACACATCCAAGGATGCTTGCTCCCACAAAGTGCTGCTTATTTACACAAAGCTCCTTCTTGGAGCTACAGTTTCCTCATTGACCTTCTGCTTGACAGAACACCCCTCCCCCAGAAACTCCCCACTCTTCCAGACTAGCGGCAGCAGCCTGGTGGAACTATGATCTGCTGAGCTTATCCTACAAACTACTTCTCAGTCCAAAGCTCCTAAAGGTGTAGATATGCCATAGTTGCACTGTGGTCACAAGGATGACTTCATACCTTGTGGTACGTTAAATTCTAAGTGTATCATTGGAATATCACTGGAAATTGTAGTATCAGTTTTCGCTCCTCACCTGACAGGAATAGCACCTGCTGTGGTCTTCTATTACTACAGCTCATGGCTTCAAGGTCTGATTTGTTATGGGTTCAGAATGGCTTTCTCCATAACTTGTTTGTAACGAGTGGTTCTTTGAGCTACCATTGTCTTCCTATCACCTCAGACCAGTCTGCACATTTTCCTCCGATCTTTAACAAGACATTTTCCACTCAACTGCCATTTACTGGATATTTTCTCCTTTTATGACAATTCTCTAAAAACCTAAGATGGTCATGAGTCACAATCCAGTATCGACAGTTTCTGAAATACTCAGACCAGCCAAGGTAAAAGTCATATAAATCCCCTTTCTTCCACCTTGTAAAGGTTGGTTTGAAGTTGAGCTAGTTCTTATCAATGCATCTAGATGCATAAATGCATTTGTTGCAATTTACCTGGTTGATATGTTACTTATTTATTATGCTTAATTAAATGGCTTGCAAGTATTTTAATTTTCAAGCAACACAGCTCCCAGTAAACTAACATACAGGAGGGCAATAAGCCAAGGAGAAATTTTAAAGTCAGTTTAAGAAATATGAATATTTCATAATAAACAAAACAGTAACCAAGGTGCCCTTTCATTAAAATAACACAACAGCCTCTTAATAATTTACTTACCAATAGAAACATAAAATATTAAATAATTATAGATATGGCAGATATTACTGCCTGTAATACTCGACTTTAAAGAAAATGAACATTTTACAGTTTACTAACAAAAGCTTCAAAGTACAAAAGCTGCAACTTATACTGCATAGGTCAATCATTAATATGATGAGCATAATAAATTAGGTAATCTGAATCTCCATTAAGGCTAAAATAAAACAAAAAAAGATATTCCAGCAAACCACTATGTTTCTGTCTGAGAAGAGCTTGACAATCCCAACAACTGAGCGACGCAGAGGATTTGAGAGAAAAGCTATTTTCTCACTTTTCTGATCTTTGAACCTGTTCTCCTCCATGGTAAGCTGTGCGGACTGCAATTAAAAAAATGCCTGCTTGATTAGATGCATTTATATTTTTTGTTTGCAGTGAGGATAACAAATGTTTTCAAAATCCACGATGAATTGGATTCTGTTCCCCCCCAACCCAACTGACAGCTTCCTAATGCTGCCACATTAAAGTGGTTTTCCAGCGCGTGTGATGCAGCTTTAACTAGGTCCCGGGGGCATTGTTAGTTATCATTGCCTACTGCTGGAGTGAGCCCCGGTGAAAGCAATTTTAGCTTTCCTACCAATCAGTGGTGCAACATGAGAGATGGCCAGCAAGAACAAACGGCCTGGCTCACCACTTCCCGCTGCCGATCTTATCTGAAATGCCGCTCCTGTCCCGAAAGGGCCCACTAACGCAACATCCCGCCCCCCTCCCCTAAAAAGACATGAGATGGTTGGCCCCAGGCCCTCTCAATTCATGCAGATATCCGTAAATTAGACTCATAGAGACAGACCAAAACATCCTCCGAGGGTATTAGATATGAGCACTTATGCCACGAAACATGTGAGGGGCTTTCTGGGAGAGCGGAGGGTATGATCAAACTACATGAAAATGCCATCATGAAGTCCCACCACAGCCGAGGGTTTACATGTTTCTATTTTGGCCTGTTGTGCAAGTACTGCTGGGAAGTCAATACCCTCGTACCTACAGGCAAGGTAAATTCAAATCAAAAATAATTATTTTTTTTCTACCTGGTGCCAGTGATGTATTTATTTCTAGCAATGGGAAAATATTTTCAAAGAAAACTGCTCTGCCATTAGCACAGTGTAAGTGATCTAAAGTGCACATGTCACATTGTAAAAGTTTAATACAAGGCTAATAAAGATAGGCATAATGTACATGGATGGCATCAGATTTCTTAAATTATAACGATCATCTTTATTATAAAATGTAAAAATAAACAGATTTTCTTTTTCAAAAATGAAACTGCTCCATTGTGATGGACTGGTGATTTGTCCAGGATGCATGCCTCTAAGCGAATGAACGCCCTTCAGTGACCTTGCAAGGATTGATGGATGGATGGATGGATGGATGGATGGATGGATGGATGGATGGATNAGTAAAGATGGACAATGTTGTTGATTAGGAGTTTTTTAATAAAACTGAGAACAAAAATGGTTAAAATCCCTTTGGAGATGTTATAATGTCAGGACAACCAAGTGTACAAGATGTATGAATACACCATAAAAGCATTGCTATCAGGAAATCCTCTCTTCAGAGGTAATCGTAAGAACAGAACCAGTGTGTTGATGCATCTCATGTGCTGTGAGAGGAGGGTGGTTTTTTACAGTGCGTGCAATTTCCACATGCACTGTGTGGAAATTGTATGACATTGAACTAGAACATTACGTCACGGTCAAACGTTAGTGATTGGGTAAAATTTAGAACTTCAACAAAGTCTATGCCTTCAACAAACAATTGTTTCTCAATAGCCAAGAGTCCAGACCCACTGTATGAAGCAAAGCATAGAACAGTGGGCTGGATTTCACCAGGCTAGCAAGCTAAATAGCTTATTGCTGTTGAAAAATCTGTATGGTGACATAAAATTTTGGTTCAGTTCATCTTTTCTTCTTCACTGTAGCTACATGAGAAACTTTAACGTTCCCAAATAGCAGAGGTAATGATAGCTGAAAGATCTAGCTGTTTTGTTTTGGTGCTACTTTTAAAAGTTACACTAGAGAATGTTACATTGCATACTTAGTTCCACACATAAATATTCTGCATGTGTTTAACTTAAGAGAAATTTGACTTTGCAACTTAATGCCTTGAAATTGGGCCTATGTCTCTTTAAGAAGCTACTTCTATTTCTGACACTCTAACATCAGCATTCACTCTACCATAGCAGTACTGAACTGAAAAGTAGCTGGTATGATGAGCTCAGCAGATGTTCCACTAGGTGTTTACTAAATACTGTTGGCACTAGTCTGAAGGAGCTAAGCAGGGGTTGGATTTTTATTTTGTAACCTCCTGGATAAGTTGTTGGAGTAATTTTGATAGCTAGACAACTTATGGAAAGGTTCACCACTGCTCTGTATTTTCTCCATTTGAGGATAATGAATCTCACTGAGACTTGCAGTAGGCCCAAATCCTTTCAAAATAGATTTTTGTCCCCTTGCAGACTGATAGATGTCAGTGGTTTTGTTTCTCATCTGTTCCTGAATTTCTTTAGTTCAAGTCACATTGTGTTGTGTTGTGTTGTGTTGTGTTGTGTTGTGTTGTGTTGTGTTGTGTTTTCTTCCAGCCTACTTCAGGTGGTCAGTCAGGTTCTGTTTAAGTGATGTCTTGATTATACAAATGTAGTAGTATTCAGACTAGGCTGTGACTTGTAAAACTGAACCAAAAATTATTCTTACATAGACCTGTGTTAAAACACTTCCGTGCCCAAAAAACAAGACTTTTGTCATGACAATTGTTGTACTGTTTTAAAAATCACCTTTCTGATATTAAAAAAATCTTAGATCAGAATTTTTAAATGTTATAAAAAAGGAAAAGCACATCAGTAATGCTTTCTACATTACTGTATGGCTAAGCTGCAGCAACATCAATATATCTGTTTTACAAAGATGTTTGCAGAACTTTTAGTCTGGGTGGTATATTTTAAACAGGGGAAAAAATTAAAAATCTACAGTCATGGGAACAGAGGTTAACCCAAATCGAGTGCTGGTTTTACAGTGCAGGTCTGACTAATGAATTATGGCTGCATGCCTACAGCACACTTGCAGCACTCCTTGTATCAGCATGATTTGAAACAAGAATGTGCACTAAGGTATGAGAAACCTCTAAAGTAGGATTCCAGAGGACTACAAATATAATCTATTTTCTGTTGATATTTTTAATATAGTTTTGTGGCAAAAAAAAAAAAAAAAATCAATACTGACAGATATCAAACTTTACATTTTGATATTTTGTTCATCTTGATTGTAATAAATCTTGGAATTACTGACATTTAAATAAATATGCTTTTTGGAGTGATTCTAATTAACTATTTTGTAAAAAACCTTCAGTTTCAGTACTACTACAGCAGTAAGACAGCTGTAGCTTTAGTAAAATGTGTCTCTTTCCCATTGTTTAAATTAAAGGATTCATTTGACTGCATTTGTGTTCAGCAATGTCCCCAGACTATTCAGAAGTGTTGGAAAAACATCAAAATGAGTTATAAAATTCAATCTTTCACAAAACTGACCTTAAGACTATGACTAACAGCCAACCAACTCAATAAAAGGATGATTTAGAGGTTTGACTGAGCTGAACCTTTTATTGAATGATCTCTTCTGAGATCTTCTCAGTTAAACAAAGGGTTTATTTGCATTTAAAATGTTTTTATTGTAATTCAGTTACTGGAATTAAGTACTTCATTTTTAATGATAAATACATATGAATAAAAATACAAAATTTAAAAGGAGAACATGGTATTATGCGATTTGATTGCACAGAACATCAGTCAGATTTTTTCCACAAAAACAAATGTACTGTGTTAGAGAGAAACTATAAAGTAATTCTAATATTTTCTCCCTCTCACATGGCTCAAACTTCACTTAAACTATATTCCTCACCACTGCAGCTTGTGTAAAACCAGATGTAAAACGTGTGTAGCATGTCCCACCAGTCCATCTACCACTTACCCAAGTATGTCAATTTTGCTCAGTGATTGACTCTTCTGTAGATTTCTGGATCTTTCAAGTCACACTGTAATTTGCCCATGCTGAAATTAAATGAATAAAATAAGTTCTAAGATGATGCCATAATTACATTTCTCTGACAATCAATCTGAGCTTGATTCTTCTTCCTCAGTTGTTCTGCCACCTCTTTCTGTAATATCAGATGTTGGATAGCTCAGGTGCAAGAAAACAAGCATGGTCTCGTAGATGGCTTGAGTTATGTGGCTGTCTTAGGTCTTATTACCAGTGCACTGCCCACAGGCATCATACCCATTTGGGAATACACTGAACATCACTCATACATTAACTCAACTTAAACAGCTGATCGATACCTGATATTTTGTGATTTCCCTTGTGCAGGAATCACCCACATGAACCCACCCTGGAGTTTTCCAAATTAGATTTTTTTTTTTTTTTTACATGTAATATTTTCTCTCTATACCCAAACTGTGGTTTTTCGTTTATTTATTTTTTAACAACTTTTGTTTTATTTTCAGATAAAAAGAAAACCGTTAGTGGTTTAAATGTGTTCGTCTGAACATGCTGTTGATTTTATGCATCGCAAAGTAATCATTTCCTGGCACAGTAGGCCACAATTGAGTCTGTGGTGGTTGATGATTAAGATAAAAACACATTGTGGTGCATTGAGGTAAGTGACCTGCCGCTCTGTACAGATAAGACTCCAATTAATCCAGGCTGAATTGCAGTAATGTAAAATAAAGATAATTACTAAATCACCAGGCTACATTGCTTTGATAGATTTTTGTTACTCACTGTTATTGCTGTGAGGAATAAGAAATTAAATGGATTATATCACAGCATTTTCAGATGGATTACAACTGCTTTTAAATAACCGCAAGAGCAATTTCATCAGCCCTGCAATTCGAGAAGCCACTGACAGGCACTGCATGATTCAAATTGAACTTGCTCTCATCATTTTAATAAAGCGCTTCAGTCTTCACCCCCAGCAGGCATGCACGCACGCGCGCTCTAAAACACATGCGCTGTTCAAACTGTACGAGCTCTATTTAAGCTGGAAAAACAGACACGCTTTTGCAAAACACACCTAATTTCTGCAGAAAGCTACGTATCCCAGAACTTAGTTCAATATTTCACAGGATTTCAAGAATTGCTATTATAGAGGAAGAGAGTTGGTGAAAAACTAATCTGTTTTTTGTGCCTCCAAAGAGTCTTCGCTGAGAAACACATCAGGTCAATTTATCGTGAGACCTCTTCAATAAACATAGCCCTGCGAGGATTGTTTGAAGTTCAAGGTTTAAAAACAGTAAATAGTGGACAAGTAATCAAAGGCATGTGATGAGAGATTTTACGGGTGGTTATCTCCGGGTTCTGGCTGCCTCTTCTGTGTGTGCCGGGAAGATTGTGGAAGGGCTCGACGTGCCAAGCGCCCAGGGCTGCGGCGATGACTGCTCTCCTTTAAAACCACGCTGGCACAGAGCCCCCTATCGAAGCCAAGGCCTGACTCTGTAAGCATTCATTATGGCATCCATTAGAATAAACATCTCAAAATCCCCAAAGACCAGCCCCCTTCGCTTTTAAGTGCCTTCTGACAAGGCTGCATCCAAGCTGCAAAATGAGAACAGTGCCCACATTTTATTGTATTTATTTATTCATCTCTGTATTTATACTTTTTCCTCAGACAGAGTTCGCCGAGTGTTTTCACATGAAAAGCTTTTAAATGTTTGTCTCAGAGTGTTGCCGTCTCTACGGAAAACTGACAGCAGTGCCAGCAAAGAGTGGAAGAGGGCCTAATTGCTAATCTGTGCTCCTCCTAAGTGCATCGACACAACAATATAAGGTGCATTTGTATTTGCACTTAAAGACGTCCAGAGCGTGCACGTTGCTTAAACCAGTTAAATCAGTTCTGTGTGTACATCTGGGAATAAGTGAAAACAGCAAATAGACACAGAAATGATTTTAAAGGTTTTGGGGAGTCTGAGTGGTCTTTGATAAAATCTAAAGGTCGTGTTGAGACTTTGAACAGACTCACAATGTTGCTCATCTGCATCTCTTTTCCTTGACAAAGGAAGACACAATGCCAAAAGTCTGTGGCCATTGATGAGCACTGACTCCTCCCATTGCAGCTGTGTCAGCCAAGGTCTCACAGGAGCTGAAGCCACAGACCTCATAAGAAAATTTAGATGTACAGAACGTCACTTTGACATGCATACCTTATTTGCACTTCGGGAATTTACTGCAGTTCTCATTTTAAACAGTAGATGTCACTCCAAATGAAATCAGTTGATATTCACCAACTGGTAGCAGAAGAAAAAGTAAGCGCATTCTTTACAAAACTCTAACTAGAACAATTTGCCTTATGCTGCTTTTTTCCATGTAACATTTTGTAATAATTATTATCCAAGTGTTTATATTTAACCCTGGCTTTTACAAATTCTTAAAATAAAGAACAATTACAGAAAAGGGGATTGAGCTATCGCCCGAGATTCCTAAGAGGGAGTGTTTCATTGTGGTATTAAAAAGAATATAACTTAAAGCAATGCTTTAATTAATGATTCTGTCAATGACTACATTTTATAATTTACATAGAGTTGCCGGTCCAGTATGAACAACATAAAACTAGTTTGGCAGGATGTGTATTTCATTCCTTGTTTGAAATGTTCATTTAAAAAAAGTTTATGCATGTATATTGGTTTGCATCGTTTTACTGCATTACCCAAATCTAAACAGTTGCGCATATTTAAAAAATAAAGGTCCACATTATAGATGTATGTGTATTAATAGCAAACTATTCTCCATTTCTGAGGGTTGTGGAAGAACATAAACAGTTCTATTCTCACATGGCGAGTTATTCCTTAAATATGAGAAAAAATATAAGATAGTGATATCATGACAAAAGTAGTACCCCGTCCTGATGCAGCAGAACTATGAAGTACACATTCTTGATCCTAAAACCCATGCTCTATTCAGAACATGAGTGAATCTGTTCAACATTAAGGACAAAAAAATGACATTAACACAATTCCCTTCAGTTCCTCATGTTTAAACATTTTTCAATTCACCAACATAATGGCAACATGGGAAACAGCAAAATAAAATTTTAGTTTTATCAGTCTGGACTACAAACTGTCACTTATTTAAAAACACATCCAATACAGACAGGCTGATGGTAAATATTCCAGGAAATCTAATGAAAGAGGCCATTAGTTTAGAAAATCATACATAATTCAAACCAAACAGATCCTTTGGGCTCTTATTGGATACATTTTCAGATGAAACATTTAGCTTTGGAAGCAGATCCACGCTCAGTCTACGGTTTTCTTAAAGAGAGATCAGATTTCAGTTTTCATGTTTTCTAAAACTCGACCTATAGGATCACTGTGAGAAATGTGTTTCTTCCCTGCTGCAGCAGCTTCTTCTGCCAACAAACCCTGTTAGGGTAAAAACAACAAAAAGACAACAAAAGGGAGCGCAAAAACAAAAACACCAGGCATTATCATCACCATTATTGACAACAGCAACAGCGGTAATAACAACAACAAAGGCCATCCTGGGATATCAAGTCACATTTGTTTCTCCATTTGCTTCCTGAAACGTACTGTAATAAGGCCGCCTTTCCACTTTGATTTGGAGCGCCGGGGATGTCGGCGGGCTGCGGACGGGAGTCTCATCAGCTCACTTTTTTCACATAGCCAACTTCACTTCCAACCTAACTGGGCCAACAGGCCTGACACTCTGCGTTGAAGTAGAACAGTCTGAGATAAATGAAATTCAGATGATTGGTAAAATGATACGATATACAAAAGCAAGTGTCATCAGGCTGTCATGTTTGCCTTGTTCCCCATCTTGGTGTGCAGCAGCACGCCTTGGGCGACGTTGCCCCTCCTCCCCTCCACCCTCCACGCATGGTTCAGGGACGCTGGCCGTCTGCCTGACTGACAGGCAGAGGGAGAGATGAGCCACATATGCCCCCCCTAATTCAAACAGAAATAAAGACCGACCAGCAGTCAACAACTCATAAGTAAATCTCTTTAAATTTGAAAGCGAGGGCCTAGACAGTTAGTATAAAACTTTAAAAAAGGAGCATCAAGGAGGCTGAGAAAAAAAAAAGACGAGAGCTGTGAAGTTTCAGAGAGAAAGGAGATCAAGAATGACAGGTTTACAGATTATGACACTGTTTTGCTTCCCTTGCCCCTTAGGCCAGCTTCTGAGTTTCAGATTAAGTCACTCAGATATTCACATATTGGGGATTTAAAGTCAATATTCTTCTGCAATACTAAATCAGCAGAGTGTGAGTCACTTCCCTGCCCTCATGCTGATGTACTAGCTATCGCATCCACCTAATCTAATTAAGTAAACAACTCCGCAGTGCTGAAGGATGGGCGTCGCATTAGATCAAAGGTATTCTTCTTCTGCCTCCTTTGAAAAATTCTAAACAATGGCACTGGATCATTTGAATAAAAGCAGAATTCAGAAAGATTTTTCTTTTGATTGAGGCCTCCAACACACACTAGCCTGATGCAACTCTTGCTGTTCTTTGCTCTCAGTCTGGGGGTATACAACTTTTTCTATTTTATTTTCATGTGGATATATATTTGATACCTGAAGCTGCTTTCAAGTTATAATTAGAGGAAAACAATACCCCAACACCCAGCTCTGTTGTGTCTGTCAGCGCATCAATCCCCTCAGCATACAACAGGGGGAGCAGTGATACTCTGATCATTCTGCTGGTGTGTGTTAGAAATTAAGCAAATTGGATCATTTGCCGCTTGGATGCAGAAGAATGATGTTTCTTCCCCTTCAAATTTACAAGTAAAGTACCAAATAATGCCAGGCAATTAGGAAGGGCCATCGCTACACAACAAGGGGAGGGAGTGATCGCTGATGTGGATTAGGTTGCTTTATCCAGCCGGTGGAAGGAGAAGGGCTGACACTGAAAGGTGGTGCTGCGCGAGCACCAAGGACAAAGCCTTAAATGCCACACTTCAGCAGCGAGAAGGGATTTGTCTCTAATTAATTTCCAAAGAATTTGGTCATCCACTTTTCTGAATGCCAGCCCCGGTGGAAACTCAATAGCAGAGTGCCCTCCAGCAGTTAAAGCCCCGAAAAAAATGTCCCACATCATTAAAAAATATCAAGTATCTTTTGTACCCTCTCCTTTCTGAGACCTGCTACTGCAGCTACAGTGGGAAAACAGTTAAAAGTTCCTCTAAGTTCAAAGACAGCAACATTTTGTCTCCAAATAGATTCCATTCTTTATTAGTTTATTAATGTGGAATTTTAAATATTTACATTTTGCTCCTGGCTGTAACAATGAGCCAAACTTCAGGGAGACTTTGAGGGAATATTCTAAACCTTGCACTACTAAATGTGCCACTGTCTCATCGGAGAAAGAGCTGCAGGGCAGTTTATCTGAGTGCTGCCATCTCACGAAAGGGTTTAGCAGCAACGAGGGATGTGGTTCTGGATGACAGATTTTAATTACAGGAACACAGCCCGGTGACACTCGAATGACCAGTCGCAGCTTACCATCAGCCAATCATCGCTGATAACCAGATGATGAGCGCAGAGCGACCAATTAGCTGTGAAAGGGCAGCAGTACCACATCAGCTGCTGAGCTGCTATGCTGCATGATCTTTGTTGTAGGTGTAAATCTCAGAAGGCACTCCGCTAAAGTCTCGTCACTGTAGTTAGATGTGTGGAGCTCCGCTACACTAAGCAGGCAGAGGTATCTGAAAGGTAGCAGGTTTGAAAATAATATGCAGCCATGTTGAAATGTTCAGGACGTTTTCACTTTTTTATGTGACTTATTTTCCATGTAACTTTCACTTTTCAGGTAACTGAAAATGGACTTCAATTCATTCTAAGCAAATTATTGTTTCCTTTGTTAGTTAGTTGTTTTTTGATTTTTTGTTAAACATGATTGTTTTTGTGACTTTCTTCACTGACATTCATTCATTGTTTGTTTGCATTCCCAGTTGCTATGTGTGCTATGCTAAATGTGTTTTGTGTAAAATTCACATTTTTTTTTTTTTTTTTGCAAAAACATTGCAGTTTTGAGACTATAAATGGAAGCTAACGTATAGCGAGCTGTGTTAATATAGCAAACACAAAATGGTCACAAATCCACATTTCATCCATCTGAATTGCAAATTGGGTCACATTGTTTACCACTGGGAGAATTTTTCACCATCTTATATTTTATTTTACTTAGGATTTTAATAAATCTTACTTTCTTTGTGGTTCAGATAGCCATGTGGACTAACTGACTCATGTGACATATGCTAGATTACGGCCCTTGATTAAATCATAATAAGTACATATTTCTCACTGGAATCACATAACTATTTCCACCCAGTACTTCTAATCATAGAGCATGATTAGAGGTTCTACTTTAAATCATCAATAGTCCAATCAGGCACAAACAGATAACAGTGCATGGACAAAATTAGATGTTATGTATTCACATAACATGTGCACGCAAGTAAAGAAGCTGCTGAGTAGAGGAATCGCACATATTTTTCAGAGGCACAACTCTCTGGTATTGTTGGGTCGACTGTGTCTCTGTAGGTAGAGTAGCTATCTTGTGATCAGACATCATAGGTTAGATTCCAGCTTCAATATATATATATATATATATATATATATATATATATATATATATATATATATAATT
>CAEFZX010003638.1:0-20606 GCA_903066825.1 Alfaro cultratus
CTCTCTCTTCACCACGACGGACCGGTACAGCGCCCGCTTCACGGCAGACGCTGCGCCAATCCGCCTGTCGATCTCCCGCTCCCTTCTTCCCTCATTCATGAACAAGATCCCGAGATACTTGAACTCCTCCACTTGGAGCCAAGTCGGGTGCAATGTGTAATGGGTAGCAGCCGAGCTTCTGGCGGTCCTCGGTTGCAGAAACTGGCTCTTGGAACGTGGAATGTCACATACAGTATGTAATTAAAAAAAATTATTACCTGCAATCTCATTAAGTTATTATTGCCGTTTGAAAACTCACAAAATGCAAAATTTAAATTGAAAGCAAGTAATATTTTGGCTAAAAAGGGAAAAGTGTAACAATGCAGCGTTTTCAATCACAGTGGCAGCTGCAGTAAAGGCTCTATTACTAAACATTAAATAGATTTCCTATGTGCTTTATGGCGCCATCATCACTTAATTGTTGCTGATTCTCTCCTGATTTGATTTAATATAATCACTCCTTGTAGTTGGGGGGACAATTTAGACAAAATGCAATCAATTTAACAAACTACAAAGAGGATTTATAACATACTTACTGGAAGATTCGCAACATTAAATTATCAAAGCAACTATAAAGGTCCAAAAAAATAGGAATCTTTCTTTTGAGCAGTTTTTTTTTATTTATTATTTTTAAGTTCAGAGAAATAAAATGTTAAAGGCTAGAAGATTTATTTACTTGTTAACACCTACCGGCATCTGTGCTGGTAATGCTTTGCACAACCCTCTTTTAGCAATAGTCTAATTAATCCTCTCTTATACTATCTAACAAAGTTGAAGGGATTTATCTTGTAAGATCTAGCAATTGACTCTGAAATAAAGTTGATTTTGTGCCTGGGAAAACATTTGTGTCTGGAATATTATCTTGTTGAAGGACCAAGTGGAAGCCCATGTTTTTTCGTTTGTTTTCTATTAAAATATCCCGGTGTTTCAAGTAATTCATGATGTCATGCACTCTTTTGGTAAAGAACATGCTCACAGCATCACAGAACTTTCACCATGCTTAACAGTAGGCATGAGGATCCTTTACACACACTCATAATTCAAGTCACACCAGACTCATTAGGAGTGTTTCTTTGCCAAAACACTTATTTCTACAGTCATTTTCTCAAAACACTTTACTGTGGGATTAAAGAGTCTTTTTGCCATCGCTACGTTTTATAAAAGGACCGATGTGGGGAGGGAGCTGACGTCAGTTTCCAACTGTTATGTCCCTGAATCGCCAGGTGCAGTGTAGATACAACCTGGTTTTAGACCTGTGTAAGGACATACCAGCTGCAGAGATCAAAGGAGTAATATCATAATGTATGGCTTGTGTGACCAGACAGCTGCAGGTTTTTAAATCATGAAAAAGACTTAGAAATCATTGCCAACATGAAGCATTAAAATATGATATAGATGATTAATTTTTAATGCATTTTTACCACCAGAATTGCAACTCTAACGTTGTCTGCCACTATTGTTTTAATAATAATGAGGGATTTCGATTTTATGTGCAGAGTTCAGTGTTCAGTTCAGTGCTCCACCACACCTCCTGTCATCATTGCTGGCTCCACTTCTAAAAACTCACAGCTGAGCACCTTTATGCATTCTCTCCAGTTTTATGCATGGCCAGAAGCAGGTAGTTTTTTCAGGTTGACGACAAAAATGTTTTGTAAAACAGACTTTAGTCTAATATGACGAAAGCACACTACTTCTCCATTTACAGTCCAACTTGAGTTTAGCAACTGCACATGTTTAAAATTGGGATAATAGGACAGAGAAGACTTTTTGCTGGAATGCCTCATACACATGCTGTTATCTTATCTTGGTAGCATGTAATGGTTGTGGTAGCAACTTTAATTTGTCTTTTTTTTTTGCACTCGTGTGATCTTGAATTTTAGTAATCAATATAAAAAAGTACATTAGATAAAGCAATTAATGTACTTATGTACAAAATTCAAAATAAGAAAAAAAAATCCCAAAAACATTAATTCTGGTTCAACAGAACCACATAGCAAAAACATAATGCCTCTTAGCATCACACCTGAAACTAAAATGACAATCTTTGTCACAGTCATCAGTGAGATTTGGAGATTTATCGTCCTCCTTTAACATTCATTTCATTTGGTGTAGAGTCATAATAATCTAGTGTCATCATCCAGTCTATTGACCAGCAGTTAATAGACTGCTGGTCTATTAACTGTCTCAAGTTAATAGACCAGCATTAACTTGAGGTCCCTGTCTCAAGTTAAAGTTCATCCAAGAAAACAGAAACCCAAATTGAAAAATCCCAGAGGTTCTAAACTTTAAAGAAGTAAATCAATCAAGAAATGCTTGATTTGTTTTTCCATTGTTCAGGATACCAATTGTTTTGGTTCTGGTGATTTTATTGGCGGTATCCATCTCTTATTTCAGAAAGATGAATTTGTTACAAGACTTTATTTTTTTTTTCCCAGAAGTGACATTAAGTATAACACTACTATTTGTCTACCGTAATTTCCGGACTATAGAGCGCACCTGATTATAAGCCGCACCCAGTACTTTTTAAAAGGAAAAACCTTTTTGTACATACATAAGCCGCACTTGTATATAAGCCGCATGTGCCTACATACAGACGGTACACAGAAAGAGTTTTTAAAGTTTTAATAATAAACCTTAGCTTTTCTTTCCAAACAGTGCCTGTGACGCGGCAGTAACACAGCAGCAACACGGTATCTCAGCACTAACAGGGCTGGTTAAAAAAAACATACCGGTAAAAGTCACTGTGAGCCGTCTTCATCTTCCTCCTGTGCACTGAGACGTGTTAAGTTACATTAAACTTTCGTCTTCCTCGACACATATATTCCACCTGTCTCACTCTTACCTTTTCTGCTCGAGTGCCCCTGGCGGCCGTTAGAAAAAATGCATAAATAAGCCGCATCATTGTATAAGCCGCAGGGTTGAAAGCGTGTGACAAAAGTCGCGGCTTATAGTCCGGAAAGTACGGTACTTTTGTTGCTGGAGATTATTCATTAAAGAAATGTGAATGATGCTTCAAAAATAAAACCCATAGGACTTTAATTACCCTCCCTGCTGTTTAATGTGCATTTGAGCTCTATATAAGACAAGATATGCAAGGTTTGTTAGGTGCTCATCAGCAGGGGAACTACTTCAAGGCACATTGTCAGGCAATGTGAAGGATAGATGAGACAAAAACTACTGTGTGCTGCAAAATGCGGCTGGGGAGCGCACTGCAGCCTCATCATACAATCCTGCTGTTGCCTGTGAAAAGAGTGCATGTGAGTATTGATGAGCGCTATAAGCACTCAACCAGCTTGGCTCGCCTTTCTGCTGCATCAGCCGTGGGCCTCGTGACTTTCCCTATATGTCACAGGGAAAGCTGGCACATGTCCACAAGGTTAAAGCATGCGGTGATGTGACTGCATAAAAATATCAATGCAAAATCCATTCTAGTTGTGCAAGACTCATAAAATACCAACTGTACATTTTGAGTAAATCACGCAGTGAAGCATGAGCTCTGGCAAAGGTTTCTCATAAAGTGAGAAACAGTTGAGCTACAGTAGCTCTCAGCCAAACAGTAAGGGGGTCAGAGGTCATGTGTGCTTTCTCTGGACATCCACCAGTCTGCTGGTCCTGTGGGTGGGAGCTAATTGAAAGAATACAGTACTGATGAATGCTGGAGCTGCATTTTTGAGAAGTGCGGCGGCTCTTCAGCGCCCGCAGAAATGCTTTAGCTGTTTGTTTGGCTGCAAAAACAAGTACAGCTACATAATAAGCTTTAAGGCATCTTCTTTAAAAAAAAAAAAAAAAAAAAAAGTACTATCAGAGAAAAATAGTGTGGACAGTAATTAATCTGCATTTTACTTGGTTGCAATCAAACTGTTATGATAAACTGTCCTCCTGTTTTGCTAAATTGCCCATATTGGGGGTTTTTTCTAAATAGAAAGTTATAATTAGCTTTTGTCTTTTAGCCATTTAGGAACAACTGACTAGATTACTGGCGATGATACACTGCAGTTAACTTATTACTTGTTGCTATGGTGAACTACAGACACATGATGGAAGCTTTCATTCTGAGAAATGCTCAAATTAGAACAATGGCTTTCTCTTCTGAGAAATGTGACTCTATTTGTCTTTCGTGGACAATATATTCTCATCTTCTTGGGAGGCTGGAGAAGATGACTTTTTCTATTCATAAACAGTTCTTGCAAACAATAGCTGAGTAAATGCTTAACTTATAAAATAGGCAAACTGACACACTTTCTGCATAAACAGAGATAGCTAATCTTGGATTAAGACAGAAGGAACAGTACCATACAGCCATCATCAAGGTTCTGGTATCTTCAGGGCAGACGGTAGTTATAGTATTTGTTTAGGATTATTGTGTTGTTGGAACTCTCTGTTACTCTGTAAAACCACAAAATCTTACTAAGTATTTCTGCCTATTTTCTAGAGCAAATATTTTACTATAATTGAAATAAGACAAAACTAACTTAGAAGTAACTTTTCAGCAAGATAAAGAAGCTTGTTTTAAATGAGTAATTTCTTAATATTGATTTTTAAAGGCCAGCTGCACTAGCAGATTATTTCACTTACAACAAGATATTGTTCCCATGTTTAAAGAGAAATGTTCTGCCAGCGGAGCTACTACTTTTTCATCAATATCAAGGACTTGCTGACTTGAATATGCTCCTCTGTCTTGCTGAAAAGTTACTTGTAAGTTAGTTTTTTTAGTATATTAAGTTTACCAAGATATTTGTCCAAGCTTTCACTGATTTGAGATGAAGTTGAGAAACCTGCAGGCAGTGACCCTGATTCATCTCTCTCAGGAGAAAGAGCCCCACAGAATGACAGCTTGACAGAAGAGTGGTCATTGGCGCCCCAGGATATACTCTTTGTAGTTGTGGACAAAATTTTTTATCATTTATCTCTTTCACAAAACACCTCAATTTGAGGTAAGTAGTTTTTGTGCTTTTAGAGAGGAACAAGACAGCTACTTCACACCTTTGAGCCATCAGGCAAGGTAGTCATGGCCCCCTATTGACAGACTTATATAACGGTGAATGAGCTCCCCAGATAGAAGGTGTGATGAAGTGATTACAGAGGGTCGATGCAATCAGCAAGACAAGCATATTTACAGCTAAAACACGCAGAGTGAGCAGGAACTGTGCTTCATAAACATTATTGGACAGACTGCACTGAAGTGCGATGAGATGAATAAGAGCTAGACAATAGAAAAAAACCAGGAAGGCATCACACACCATAAATGTGCTAAAGCCTTTAGAATAGGAGATCAATCAACCATTCTGAGTTCCACTTCATAACCCCTTTGGTTGCATAATGTTTCCTTCATTTTTGAAAACATACAGCTAAGGCCAAAGTAATCGCACCCCTGGCAGATTTAGGAATAAAAACTGGTTTTGTTCAACCAAAATGTTAGTTTTTGATAGTAAATGAGACGAACATCTCTCAAAAGCACTAAAATAATTGATCTGTTTCATTTTGCATTTAATAACAGCTGAAAATAAAAATAGAAGAGTTGTTCATATACTTCACAATAATAAATCGAAAAACCTTTTTGTTCCAAATGATGCCTTCTATGTCTTAGTGGCTACAATGTGAGATGGAGATGGCAAAGACAAGCCAAGTTTTAGTGGGGTTGTATGCATAATTTTGAACTTGTGTGTATAATTAGGATCCTTTTTTAGTCAAGCAAAACACAATTTAGATTATGATTAAATTATGCACCCAATTCCCATATTCAAGAATTGTGACATTTGTGTATGGTACAGCCTTTCCACACTGGAAAATAAACAATTCAAATAAATTATGACAAACCTCAAATTGTTCTGACAATATTGCTAGATTTATGATGACTGGATGTAAACCTCTGACCATAACTGTAAAAGGACATGAGTTGGCGGTTTTTAGGACAAGTCTGGTTAGAGAGGTCTATATAAATTATTTTGACATCTGTGAGAGAAATGTTGGGAAATATTTGGTCATCAGGCCAACCCAAAGGGTCTGGCTCTTGTTCCAATGCACCAACTGTTGATTCGTTGGTGACAAAGGACATCACACTGCCAGACATAGAAAATTCAATGCCACATTCTCTCACACTTCTTCTAACAGCATGTCTATTTGAATAAGATCTATGAAAGATACTAACTTCACTAGGGGACGCAAGGCTGGCGAAGCCTTTTAAAAGTTTGCTTTTAGGCTGCTGCCACTTTGATAAAAGATGTGCTTTATACAACGGGGATGTTTTAAAGATCTGAAACCTCCATGGAAGGAAATTCATTACAGAAGGAAAAATGTAAATATTGATTTTGTTTGGACCAAAAGGTGTTCTGTCGATATTTATGGAGAGCTCTTTCAGGAGGTGCTCTATAGGGGAAAGCACTTTCAAGTGCCAGAGGGGGTGAAAAAACTGTTAGAAATATGATTTATTAGCGACATCAAATTGAGCTCACCTTGGAAAACTACACACACCAGAATAATGCAGAACATTACCGACTCGACAATGTGATCCCGAAAGCCTGATAGCAATAACTCCATGCTTATTACTCAGTGTGACCTCCAGTAAACCTGAAGGAGTTGTTAATATGCTCAACATGATAGACTTTTTAATTATAACAATTCTAGTGGGTGTATGGAGACTAAATGTTATTTGTGTTCCATGTTTTCTGGCTTCATAATTGAGAACCATCTCAATACATGAGTGCTGAACACATCTATCCCATATATTCCTCTGAATGTCTCTTTTTCTTTGAATTTTTGCAGCTTCCTGCTGACTTTCAGGAGCGCCTGACCATGCATCTGGAAGAATCTCCTCTCTGCCACGACTACCCTGACTCTACTTCCCTCATTGCCAACGTGCTTGAAAAGCCAGATGAGGCCTGCAGCAGCAGCCAGGCGTCCCGCTCCCCCAGCCCCCAAACCCAGAACCATACATTCATTCTCGAGAGACTCGGGCCAGGAGAGCGCCTGGGGCTCAGAGCGGCCTACAAATCTGACCTGTACAGCAGTGACACGGCTCTGTACTGCCCCGACGACCGTCACCGCGAGAGGAGGCCCAGCATGGACGTGCATGGCCACAGGACATTCCTGTATGGACCGCAGAACTCCACCGACAGCACACCGGAGGAGGGCTCTGTGGGACTGCAGGCCGGATTCTCCCAGGAGCATTTTCCCAAGTTCCCTGCAGCGCTGGCTGGAGGCTCCAGCTCTTACTCCAGCTTCAGTGGAGGTGGCTCGGAGGATAAAGGCAATGACCCACCCAGTAGTGCAGCTTCCTCACCACGTCATCAATCCCTCTACATGGAATGGAGAGATGCGGGGGACTATGAGAGAAAGA
Organism: Alfaro cultratus; assembly: GCA_903066825.1. Lineage (NCBI taxonomy): Eukaryota > Metazoa > Chordata > Actinopteri > Cyprinodontiformes > Poeciliidae > Alfaro > Alfaro cultratus. Next base: position 7,376 of record CAEFZX010003638.1, read on the forward strand.
GTGACTCATCCTGGGAGAGGGACAGTCCAAGGAGCTTTGGGAATGCTCATCCTTTCCAACAGACTGAGCTGAGCCACCATCAGAATGGCAGCTCGCCGGTCTACAGCCGCACCATGTCCTCGTGTTTCAGTGAGCCATACGAGCCTCTGCCTCCATCTTCCTCCCCAAGTGTCGCTTACGGAGACAGTCGCCGAGGCAGCACTTTAGCCCCCGAGGAGGAAGAACTGATTGGTAGATGGAGACAGCTTAGTGTTGAAGACTTAAGCGCCCAGTCATACCGCAGTCCAGGCAGAGCCTCACCTTACAGCTTTTCAGAGCAGCACTTTTCCGTCCGCCCTGCCAAAATCCGCCTTGGTCCGCTCTACAGCAGCTTCCAGGAGGGGGCTGACTACTACCATCATGGTGCAGATGCCATGGATCCGGTGTGGGTCGCCGCCAGCCCCGAATGCAGCCCCGGACTGGGGCAAGCACACAGCCAAGCCCATCTGTACCGAAGTGAGGACAGCCAGGGGTCAGAGCACAGCCTCTACCACTCAGGGAGCTCCAAAGACAGGGAGGGCAACGTTGCAGCTGGAGGCCAGAGCACAGAGTACGTTGACCCCAGTCCCAATAGCTCCACCGAGTCCCTCAACCAGAGGTCCCTGGAGATGGCTGCAGAGCTGCAGCAGTATCAGGTTGAGATGCACAGCGTGCCCGCGCAGGCGAGCCAGCAGCCTCCACCGACTCCACCGCCTCCTCCTCCTTACAACCAAAAATTTGGCTCTTTGGGGCTTTCAAGGAAGGACAGTCTTACAAAGGCCCAGCTTTACGGAACCCTTCTGAACTGAAGGACTTTCAAATGAGGTTGAAACCTTTGATGCGACTAAACACACCAGGCCTTGGTGCACTCGAGTTATGTTGCTGCTACCATTTAGCTGAAAATGGTTTGAAAAGCAGCCAGGAGCCAAATGGTTCACGAAGATGGAACTAGTGGAGATTTTTTAGGAGAGATGATTACGCGATAGAGGATTGCAAATATTTTTGGGAAGTTAGCCACAACTAAGGTGGAAACAGACAGAGAGGAGTTCATGACATTTTAAAATGTATATGAATGTGTATGTATTTACGTTTCAAATGTCTAAAAAAGCATAATAACTAAGAATTGAGTGATATATTTTATAAGTAGTTGTTAGCAACAAATTTATTGGAAAAGTGCAGTTCTTATTGATAATCCTGCAAGTTGTAAATAAATTTAAAAACTGCCAGTGCCATGTCTGAAAGCTCAGATTTGAATCGAGGTAAGCTGCGCACAGATTCGTTTCGGTCGTTACTTTTAATCAGCTGAAACAATCTCGGCCTTTTGAGGAGTTATTTAATGAAGAAATCGATTACGAATTAATTCCTTAAATGACAAATGAACATTTCTCTTCCGTTAATTGATTTTTAGGAGTATTGATGCGTGTGATTTCTTGCTATTGATGGAACGTTTTGAAATGTAAACATCTGTCTTAGCGGTCAGTATTTATTTATTAGATTTTTTTGCACTTCTGTTGTCTCTTTGAGAGGTTCTCCTGCCCCCGTTCTACCTCAGATTTGGACGCCCACACCCACCTAAGTCTCTGTAAGTTTGTTTCTTAGACAATGATGCATGGTCATATACTTTGTTGTTTTGTTCTCTTAATAAAGCACAAATTATAACTTCAAGTGTGGGTGCCTGAAAAAGACATCATCACTCTATTTTCACAGGGATTGTAACAACAGTTCGATTTCTATTTGTTTTCTGATCAGGTGAAGCCAGAAAGTCTTTTTATCGTTCAGACTCAGATTCCTGCAGCGGTGTGGCGCGTCCATGCTGAGTCACCATGAAGCTCAGCTTTATCATTGTAGTAAATTTAAAAACAGGGTTCTAGGGATGGATTTTTGCCAAGATCAGCAAAGTCAACACAAAGAGGAAAGTTATTTTTGTGTTATTCTCAGACAGATCCAGGTAATTTATATTCCTGTCAGGTGTATACAGCGCCTTGCAAATGTATTAATATCCCTTGAACTTGATTTTGTTTTCTTCTTTTTTTTGAGGAATTAAATCTAAGTGTGGTGCTGTCATGCTGCCAACACCATCATGAATTTATCAAAGTAAAAAAGATTTTCCATTTGCAAAAAAAAAAAGAAAAAGTAAGTATTATCTTCCTCCTGCTAAAATTATACACTATTTTCTATTGCATTAAACCCTAAGAAAATACACTGTACACTGTGCAGATATGAGAAGATAAATAAAAATACATGGAAACTTTAGAGTTTTTCAGTGCTATTTCCACTATTGGCATTCCAGTTATTATGCAGAAGCTTGATTAGAAGGACATGAGCACATTTCAGATTTCAGCACTTGAAGGGGACACAAATAATCATTTTGCATTTGTCATTTGTTTTGGCTAATGAGGAAGAAGCAGTCCATTATTTGTTTTTCCAAGGCAACATTGATTTGCCTAAGATGTTTAAATCAGAAATATGCTTTTGAGGCCCGAGCAGCTAAGCGCTGCGAAGGCCTATTGTATCTGTATTGTTTCTTCTTCTTCTTCTTCTTCTTCTTCTTCTTCTTCTTCTTATTATTATTATTATTATTATTATTATTATTATTATTATTATTATTATTATTATTCCACCCAAATGAATTGCCTTTTGGGGGCTTTATCCGTCAAGGCTGTTTAAAATTTACGTATTTTAAGGTCGATGCAAAAATCGCAAAAGAAACGGCTCAACGGCGCCACCTAGCAATTTTCAAAGGACCCTTTGCAATTCCCTTACTTCATCCTAGAGACATGAAATTTGGTACACTTGTAGAGCTCCCCAAGACGCTCAAAATTTACAGTTAATGTCATATTGCAAGTATCACAGAAAGTCGGCCATTTTGGATTGAAGGTCCGATTTTGACCACGTTTTTGCTGTTTACAGCCTTCGTATTTCATCGAACTCCTCCTAGGGATTTCGATCGATCGGCTTCAAACTCGGTCAGTCTGTTCATAAGGCATGTCCGATCTAAAGTTATCAAAACGGTGAGTTTTTGAGCATGCTGACTCCACTGCGCCCCCTAGGTTAATCCATGAGCTTTATCTCCTTGCTACATCACCCGATCTGCACCAGGTTTTTTGTGCGTTGTCGGGAAGCACTGCCGAACGCGTCGGTGTGTAACGCCTGGTGGACGGGCGTGTGAAATGCATGAGAGCTTCTGCGGTGGCGAGTGGGCGGCAGTGCTGGAACCCCAGCGGTGGCTGATAGGCCGGAGCGGCGCTTGGCTGCGAGGGCCGCATGACGCCGCTGTGCGGCTTTAATTTATTTATTTATTTTTTCCCCAGCAGGGGGCTTTTTTGCAGGCTCTAGTGTCCCTTTTTTTTGATAGTAGGCTGACAGGAAGGGGGTAAGGACAGGGGGGAAGAATGTCGTCTGGTCCGGGAGTCGAACCCGTGACGGCCGCGTCGAGGACTGAGGGCCTCCAAATGTGGATCGCGCTATCCCCTACGCCACCACGGCACGCCCAGAAATATGCTTTTCCGATTTAAAAATGAAAAGCTCAGGAGTGTATTTCTTACTAAGAAGCGCCTAGGCACCAGCCTAGTTTATTGCAGTAAGATTTATTGCTAGTAAAACTAGACAGAATAAATTATTTATAATGCAAGCCGTGAAAAAGGAAGTAAAAGGATAAGCATGCACAACTTTTTAGCTCCAATCAGTGTGTTTTATGTTCTCTATATATCATAAACTAAATATATGTCTACATTTTCTCCTAAATTATTGATCTAAACAATAGATACATAAATGAAAAACAGATACTGTAGATATGTTTAGTTGGAGCCAGTGGTCTTTGTTTAGCACTAAAAGGAAACATTCATTCTGTTGTACCAGACATTTTGGAATTTATCATTACTGAACTAAATTTTGCATTATATTCACAACGGAACAAACGGCTTTAAAACGACTTGTGTGATAGCGACTGATGGGCTGATTTGGTTTGGGCAAGAACAACTCATTAAAGTAACAGCCTTGTAAATTAATCGCTTCTCTGGTTCAACAGTTTCATTGTTCTTGTTGATGGATGTCCTTTCAGGTGGCCTTCCCGCAGAGATAAAAAGTTATTTACTTGTAAAGTTTGAATCCATCCACAAGAGGGGGCCACGGTGCGTCAGCCTTCCAACAGAGGCAGCAGAAACCATTGAAGCTGAAAAATGCACTAAAGGGAGAACAGTTCAAACAGCCACCTTCAGCTTGTTCTTGCTTTGCAGTGCAAAACCGACGTGAAGCTGCGCACAACTTGAGCACAGACAAAGACTCAACTGAGGATCTGAAGAGCACAAGCAGTAATGAGACCTCGCCGTTGAGGTAAATGTGACAGCTCAGCTCAGCTCGCCTTTCATGAACGCACCGAGTCCAGTTCCTTTGATCCTGATGTCTGCTTCTGAACTCTGATAAGGTCATGCTATATAGGAACAAAATATTATATCCTCAGCAATGTATAGTTAGACTGATGGTATCTTTAAATCTTTTTGCACTGAAACGTTTGCTGCAGTATCTTTAAGTATTTGTATTTTTTCCTACATTTTATCAAACCAGAGCCACACGATTTGTTGTATTTAATATGGGTTGTATATGATAGACCATCAGAGTAGAGCATATCATGATGGTTGGTCTGCATCTACCATTTTTTTCTGTGCCACTTTGTCAAACAAATCCAGATTTTTGGAGAGCACAACTAACAGTTGTCCTGCTGGAAAATTCTCCACTAAAGCTTTGGATCTCTGCAGCTCCTCCAGATTTATTAAAGCCTCCTGGCTGTTTCACTGAATGATTCTTTGTCAGTTTAATTGAATGGTCAGTTCTTTTGAATTTTTATGCTCTTTCCATTTTCAGATGACAGATTGAACTGCTGCGTGAAATGTTAAATGCTTGGGATATTAGTATAAAACCTAACCCTGCTTTTAACTTCCCCACAAATTCACTCCAGACCTATCTGCTGTGTCTTGGTCTATTATGACGATGAAAGCAATTATTTGTGCTGTAATTTATTTAGGAATATCAGCTTTTAACAAAAAGCTATAAATACACAGTCATGTCACAGTTCTCTGATTTGTATTTGTTAAAATGTTAGAAACCGGTGTGTTTTAACAAAAAAAAATCTGGATTGTGCAGTATTTTGTTGTTGAACTACATAAAATCTATCAATGTTTTTATCTGCTATGTGATAAAGATATGAATATTTTGGCAAGGTACTGTATGAATAGTGCATAAGACTTTCAAAAGTACGAGTAGGTGGGATTTGAGAAGAAAATAAAGAGGCGAGAGTTACCTGGATGAAAAAATAATTACAAAACTTATTTTAAAACTTTACTTGAACAGGTACCTCTTAAAATTCAAATCATAATATGAGATCTTATCAGTTCTGTAATGTAGCACAAAGTCTGCTAATTATCCCATTTCAGAGGCACAACATGTCTTTCCATTAAAATTTTCATCCCCAGGGAGGAAAAAAAGGATTTTTCACAACCCATCTCTTGCACAATGATGTCTGCAAGCAAAAGTGGATTAACAAAGTCGTCCAAGAACACTTAATTCCCTAACAGTCCGGCCCTCAGAACTGGCCCCATGGTCACTCTGCAAGTCCAACCATCTTCCTGCTTATGTCCCACAGTTTCTTGGCCACCTGTTTGTCTGTAGCTTTGGTCATCAACTCTTCTTCCTCGCAGTTAGCAAAGCACTTCCCCGAGACCCCCTCCACCTCGGGGGAGCAGGCCAGATAGAGCGGCATCTGGGCTCCCTCCAACGGACTCTTCAAGAAGACCAACGAGGCAAGGTGGAACAGTGGCTTAGCCAGCAGAGGGATTTGGACGTGCCGTCCCAATCTGGTCCTCACCATCCCCGGGGTGAGGGCGTTGACCGTGACCGCCGTGCCCTGGAGCTGATGAGCCAGCTCGAGTGTGAACAGCAGGTTGGCTAACTTGCTCTGACTGTAGCAGAAAGCTTTGTTGTAGTTCCCTTCGCTGTTCAAGTCGTCAAAGTTGATGTGTCCGTATTTGTAGAGTTTGGAGGAAACGACGACAATGCGGCTGGGAGACGAAGCCTTCAGGAGGTCCAGCAGCAGGTGAGTGAGGAGGAAGTGGCCCAGGTGATTCACTCCAAACTGCATCTCAAAACCATCTTCTGTCTTCGTGTAGGGACACTGATAGATCCCGGCGTTGTTGACCAGCACATCAATCTTAGGTTCCTCCTGACAACAAAATCATATAAAACATTTTTGATTTTACAATTTCAGACTATTTACATTTTAACAAGTGTGCAAGAAATATATATTATTTATAGGTTTTTCTAAATTAGACTGTTGGTTAAAAAGTACTAGAAATGTAGGTGTAGAGGACTTGAGGCTACTTCCAATTCCAGTACTATTACTTATTTCCAGAACATGCTGTATTTCACAATTTTATTCATTTTATTAATTTCATTTTAGTATATATCATGGTGGGTATTGTAAGCTTAAAGTAGAAAATTTCCAAATTAAATAAGATGAAGAAATACTATTTTCTGAAATACAACATACCTTATAGGGGCAAATTGAGATTTGACGACACCTAGTGGTTATGCGAGGTAACTACTGGCCAGTGAAAGAAAAGTGATATAAAGTACACTAGAATACAGTGGCCAAAAAGAAAGTATACCCACCTTAATCTTTCTTATTTTTTACCCCCTTTTTGTAACAATTAAATCTTTCAAATCAATAAACAACAGCAAACCTGAATAAATTGAACAGGAAACTGACTGGGCAAATACGGCACCCATTGTTGGCCAAAAAGAAGACAAAGACCATCTCAGATGTTCCAAAAAGAAAAGAAAAAAACCCATCTTAATAATCCCAAAGTCCATTTGATAAATATTACAAAAACATCATATGTACATCTGATGTTTTCAGACTAAGAACATTAAACACACTGTCAGCTGTGGGGTAGGCAGGGTGATGGCGTGATGGATTTCTCTACCAGAAAGTCAACAACTTATCATAATTAATGGGAATCTGTTCTCTGCTAGAAAGTAATTGCTGACTCATATCAGTTAAATGGTCAGTTCTTTTATTATTTATGTGTATTTTGATCAGACATGATGAATATACACATAATCAGTTATCTCTTATTTTATGTTTAATTTTTACATTTATCAGAAACAAGGTTGAGTTTCTGTTTTACTGGTCTACGCGAATGAAATTATTCTGATGTGTAAGTAAATAAGCGGATCCCTGTCAATCTTTTGTTCAGCACCACGGACAGTGCTCCTTTTGGACCACACATCACTAACTAAACACAACAATAGGTGGATTGTACTGGAAGCCAGCTGGTAAAAAAAACAAAAAAAAAACAACAAACATCCAACCATATTGTTACCTTGTTGATTTCCTCACAAAAATTCCGGACAGATTGGAGGGAAGCCAAGTCCAGGTGCTTGATGACCACCTCCCCCTGCTCTGGCCCCGCTCGGCTCCTCAGGTCCTGGGCTACGTCCTCGGCGCTCCGCAGGTCCCGGCAGGCCATGATGACCCGGGCGCGGAGCTTCAGCAGCTCCCCGGCCAAGGCCTTCCCTATCCCGCTGTTAGCCCCAGTCACTATCACAGTCTTTCCACGCATGGTGTCGGTCGGATACTGGAGCAGCTTTACTGCTTTCGGCCGGGGGAAAAGACGGCGCATTAGGAGCAGAACCCCGCCGCCAACAACAGCGGCTATTATCACGGCCGTTGACATGTATGTGCCGGTTATCAAGGACGGCAAGTTATGTTATGTATACAAGTTACAGATTTACCCCGGAAATGATAGCGGCGGACATTATGCTGATTATGGCACGTGCAAATTGTTGTGTCGTATTTTTATATTAAGAATGATATTGAAAAAAGTGAGCTCATTAACAATATTTTAACAATTCTTTAAAAACAAAAACATAGTATGAGTAGATATAAAATAAAACAAAAATCAGAGTATTTCTGGGTAAGACTTCCGGGTCACAATCATTTAAGTACACTTCCTTAACAGTTAGCCGGCGCAAGACCTGGGTAGAACTTTTAATGAGCAGCAAGGGAGGGGTTTCCCTCATGTCAAACAAAAGCAAGAGCTTTGTTCACGTTTTTGGACAAAGTAAACTTTTTCTGGTGTAGGTTTGTCTATGCCAGGACTGCCATTTGTCACATGGTTCATGGCAGAGTCTAGGAGTGCAGTCATAAAGAGGAGGCTGTCTGTGTTAGGATCCTCAGGATTCACCTTTGCTTTTTGCAGGTGATATTCTCTTGGATCAGGCCAGTAAGGGGGATTTGTTTGCGAAATTTGATGGAGTTATTTTTTTATTATTATTATTATTATTATTATTATTATTATTATTATTATTATTATTATTATTATTATTATTATTATTATTTATTTATTTATTTTATTATATTCTCAAAATGTTGTGTTTTTTTTGTAGTTTTTTTTTTTTTTACATTGTTACCAATCCCGATATAGGGTGACATATTTGTGTATACTGTATGAAATGGCTTCCTACCGCGCTGTCTCCACTGGATCACTGCAGTTCAAACTCCACCCACACAGCACGCACTGTGCCTTGCTGACTCGTGAATGGGGCGAACCTTTTGTTCAAAAAAAGTTTTTCGTTTAAAAAAATCTCACAAAATAAACACTGTACTTTACTAGTCATATCAAACAAATACTTTATCATAACATTATATGCTACTACTTAAAATAAAAAGTCAAAAGAATAGACTATAACCGAATCGAATGATTATATTAATAAACGCTCAAGTGTACAGTTTGCTCTTGTATGTACACTTATTTGAGAATTACAAAAACAACCACTAAACTAGAACCAATGTACTTTATCTTCAAATCACCGCAATATTGATATTTTTTGGACTAGTTTCAAAAACATTTGGAAAAAGTAAGGCGAGTTTAACCTCAGGCTGAAGCTGAAAAAAATAATTATTAGGCCTACTTAACTTGTGCAATCAACTAACTGACGCTCAAAAGCAATAGCTTTCAGGAAAAACAATAGTATGACATATACTAACGCTTCAAAGGTTTGCTTGATGTTCGGGTTAATTGCCTATCCAAACGCTTCAGTGAGATAACAGGAATCACTGACTCACTGTCTGGCAGACAGATCAATTTCATGTGGATATTAACGTTTTTCTATTGTTTGTTTTCATTTTCTCTCCGCTTCATTTAGAGAAGGGTTAATGACTGCTGGAGTCAACAGGTTTTAACTCGAACAAGAATTTTACAAAGAAAAATAATTCAGTCCCAAGCTCTGCCAGAGTTGGAACATCAAACATGTGTTTTCAATTTGGAACATTGCTGAGTGTCCTGCTGCAATGCAGAAGTTAAATGGAGTGGATAAACGGTGAATAAAGCTTTGCTGGAGTGCATAAAAATAACCCATTTGTTTTCTGTTAGTCCAGTAAAGAACATAGTCTGAAATCAATTGCTCCGATGTTTCAATGTTTCCCCCCGCATTTGATTTGCATCCAAATATAGCTGCGCGAGGCAAGTAAGATTTATTATTAGTATTAATCAGAGAAAGTCAAATGTGATTCATGCAATAGAAAATGGAGTGAGGGAGGTCTTGTCTTGAGTGTTTGGAAGCTGCCCGCAAGTTGCTTCACTTCCCCTTTTCCTCTGCAGCGTTTCCAGTTAGGTAATGCCTCCCGTTTATTTCAGGGTTTGCTTCAGTTCCTGTTAGCTGACATTTAGAGCGGGTGGAGTAAATGCACTCCGGTGGACGGTTGCAGTCTGTTGTAACAGCCTCAGTACATGTGACTCAACTGCTTTTATCTTTTTTTTTAATGTATTGTTATAGTTCTTACCGACGATTTCCATGAGAACTGGACATAAGGAGAAATTATGTTTTCGATTTTGGTGGTTGCGGCTCTCTTTCTCTCTCTCTGCGACTCTTTCGCAGGTAGGAAAAACTTTTAAAAACTTTTATTTTATTTTATTTTTATTTATTTTTTTTGCGTGTTTTAGTTAAAAATAAACGTTTAAAAAACAAATGATTAAAAAAATGCTGACAAGTCGTTTGACAGATTTGGGGAAAAACGGGTTTGTGTGTGTGTTTTGTTTTTTTTTTCTTTATTGGTTTCATGTTCACTTCACGTATCTATCTATCTATCTATCTATCTATCTATCTATCTATCTATCTATCTATCTATCTATCTATCTATCTATCTATCTATCATATTCAAATATCAGTTTCTTTTTGAGCCCTCTGTGCTGTAGGAAAGTGGGTTTTTTGTGTGTGGTGCCGTTTTTACAAAGAAATGTCTGCAAGCTGCATCTCATTCTAAGCTGCCTACCACTATTCATGCTCCTTCACGTTTTTGTTTTTTTTTTGTTTTTTTTTATGATTTCATAGATGTGATACTCATCATCTGAAGTGGAGTGAAAATCATGATCATATGTAGTTTAGAAATACCTTTTCAAAGGAAAAGCTCAAGAGGTGATACGTATTGAGTCAGTGATTGACTCGGTTTGTGTCTCCAAGCTTTGCTTGTCTCCAACAAGAAATTTTTACCCAGTTATCTTTCCAGAATCACTGAAGCTGAGTCAGATTGGATGGAAAACATCTATGAACAGCAAATTTTTAGTCTTGAGATACATTTTTGTGAAGATTTTATGCAGGACTTTGACTAGGCAAGCCTCACATGCTTATGCTTTGACCAAGATGTTGATTTGCTGTAAGTGGAAAATCATCACAATTAACAGAAATCCGTCTGGGCGAAAGTGATCGGTTTTGTTGGTTTCCTTTTTCGGTTGATGGATTGAACAGTGCTTTTACATATTATTTTGTGAGCTAACTTTGCTTTAAGATTTCCACAACTTTACCTCTGATCTGTCTTGTTCTTTGGTCTTTCTTGATTCAAACCTCTGAGGCCTGGACACTATTTACTAATCAGCTAACTTCAGTTTGAATTTGCAGTTCATTTTATTCAGAGGCATCAGATTAATAGGGGGTAATCCACACTACATTTTTATATTTTTGTGTATGTCACAAGGATCGGCTGCCTTTTTTGTTGGGTTTTTTTGCATGTGAAATTCCAATAAGATACATTGAAGTCTGGTTATAACATGACAAATATTTGAACAGGGGGTTTGCTAATGGAGCTGCAACAGACAAAGTTGAGTCACTTGGACTGGAAATGATCCACGCAAGCTCTTAGTTTCCAAAAAATACTGAAGCTACTTTTTCCATTGCTATTGGCAGCTGACCAGGAGTAAACACAAAGGTCAGGAAAGTAGGAAAAGAAACTTCACAGCTTATTTGCCACCACTCATATTATTATTTTCTGTCCTAGAATCTAGCAGATTTCTATCACTATGTAAATCCCCTGAGGTTTAGTCTGTGTCATTTCCCACAAGCCTGGAACAAAACTCTGTCTTAAGAACTCAAATGAAAGTGAAAGACAGAGTCGCATTTAAAATAATTTGTCTTTGCTTCATGCAAATCTGAGCTTCAGGTAATGAAGTGCAAAGAAGGTGTACAAATAAAAACTGTTGTGTAAATAAAATTTTGAGCTTAGTTACACGAATTACTTAGATAATTATTAGTTTTTATAAAATTATAAGCTTAGTTAGAGAAATGTTAGTTTTTATTATTAATTTCTGCAATTATTGTCAATAATGTATTTGACTTGGGAGGTTTTGGTATTGATTCAGAATAAGAAATTGGTGTAGCCAATGTTTAATTAGTATTTCATATCTTGTTGATGTAACACAGTGATTCGCAAAAGTCTTCCCATCAGTTGGGCTTGTTCATGTTTTTTCCTGTTACCTCTGTAAACATTAATATATTTTGTTCTGATTTACACCAACAATTTTTTAAACAAAGGAGACTGATCAAATCCAGGGTCAGATAAACAAGTAGGGATTCAAAATATAATATTCAAAGGAAAGTCAAAAGAAACACTCAGAGAGACATAAGGTTTGGTGCTTAGTTTAAACAACTAAAGAGTTTATGGAAATCATGACAATGAGTGAACTTTTCCTTCCATTTTTTATTTCCTGCAGGCCAGCATGTGATCTGTAACGTTTTCCCTAAAGATCTGTACATAGAAGAGGACTCCAGTGTTGAGATAGTGTGCCAAACGTCATGTTCAAATCATGGCAAAATCTTCTGGACTCTGAACGGAAAAAACATCAATGAAAGCCTGTCAAAAACTATAAACGCAACACATACTGTCTTGTCACTGAGAAACTTCACTCAAACAAGCGCAGCTGTGCAGTGTCACAGCTCTCATGGGAATCAGCTCTTAGGAGGCGTCACTATAAGGACATATTGTAAAATAAAATCTTCTGTATTTCATTCATAGTATTGCTTGTCATTCCTGCCATAACCTTACACTCTTTACCTCTTTTTTCATTCGCAGCAAAGCCTAAAAATATCACATGTGTCTTGCATTATAACGTAAATGGGCCGAACGGCGTGCCTAAACTCTTTACATGTTCCTGGAAGCATTATATGGATTCTCTACAAAGAGCAAACTACTCTATACTTACGTATGTTAAGCATGTCTTCATTCAGCCAATTAAATGTTGTTAAATTATTACTTTTAATACATATTCTTTCTTTCTGTAGTGATTCCTTGAAGGAAATCTGCAAGTCACAAGTAGCGAGCTGCACACACAATTGCACACATTTGGCAAATCCAGATGATATAGTTGCTTATATGTACTACTCTAACCTATACACTATTAAAGTCAGAGCAAAAACTCAATATGGGGAGACGGACTCTGACCCCTATGTGTTTGATCCACATAGCATAAGTAAGTAACATAAGTTAAAAGTTTTACAAATATGCATCTGTTTATCCTAATAATTTTCTATGTTGTGATGATTACTACATGTTTCCTCAGCGAAAATTAATCCTCCAAAGAATTTGAAGATAATTCCTTCGTCAGAGCATCTGTTGGTAAAGTGGGTCACGGACGAACCTCGTTGTCAAGTCAAATACTACAAGGTAGGAAGAATACAATTGTGTGTGTAGGGACAATGGGAAAGCAAACATGAACTCTTCAAAATGGTGATATGAAAAGTATAGCTAGAAGATTTCATAACACCAGAAGGACTGATGAAGAAAGGATTTTTTTGTTGTGAAAAATTTAAATCTACTTAGTGATTTTTACTGTAAATCGGTAGGTAGAATTTGGTTTTGGCTCTTGTTGATGTATTAACTAAAAATCTG
>CAEFZX010003640.1:0-22356 GCA_903066825.1 Alfaro cultratus
ATAGATAGATAGATAGATAGATAGATAGATAGATAGATAGATAGATAGATAGATAGATAGATAGATAGATAGATAGAACCTAAACAAATACAGTTAGAGCAACAATTAAAAAGCTTTAAAGAATTTAAAATGTGACCACCATCTTGGAAGAGAACCCATAATTATCTCTCCAGTTTGCACATTAAGAGGTAAAAAACTCCTACACTCACTGCAGAACTGCTAGATCTATCTAACGCTGTTTGGAAAATCTTTTTTTCCTACTGTTACTAATGTAAACATTTGGAGTAAAATAAAAAAATAATAAAAGCAAAAAGTGCTTGTTGCATGGTGAAAGAGCTGTGATGCTGTGGGCTTGTTTTTTTTTTTCAAGAACTGTGTTAGAGTTCATGACATGATAAACCAGAGAATATTAGGCTACGTTCACCCAGCAGGTAAATGCAACGCAGTCTGAATGGCCCAATCCCCATCTGATAAAAAATGTAAAAAATCCAATCTGTGCCACTTCAACATGAAGTCTCATTATTACAAGTAGCCTGTCACAATAAAATTATTATTATTGCAATAAATGATAATGTTGTTTTGATACGATTTTAAAGTAATATAATAATATAATGATAATGGCATAATAATGCAAGTTTTCTCTCTCCTCAAAGACAAGCTTTTATTTTGTAAAGACAACTTACTGCTGGAATTGAAAGATATTTTAATTATCCAAAATAAAACGCAACAACCAAAAACAATAAATAGAATGGAACTAAAAACCACACACATCCAAAAAACAAAATGGAAAAATTGATTGTAATATCCCTGTAAGCACATTAATAATCAGAATGGAAATTATTGAGCTCATTTTAATTTATCATGAGATTAATTTTTATTATACAATAATAATTTATTTATTTGTTGTTTTGTTTATTTTGGATATTTAGAATGTCTTCCAGTTCCAGTGTTAAATGTTTATTATAATTTAAAGTTTACTGATCTGTGAGAATGTGTTTTGTCTCAATGCAACAATATTATCGTTTATCGCAATAACTGGGACAATTTATTGTCCAGCTAAATTTGTCATCGCGACACGATTAATAATTCCCCAGACTTTTTCTTGAATAATCTACAGCCGGTGCTTTTCAATACCTTTGGACTGGATGCGTTCACAGTTTGGCGAGATGATGACACATTTGACCTTCTTCAGTTTGAGGTGTTTCAGAACCTCTCGAAGGCCCATCACGATCCGCCGCTTCATGCGGGCCTTCATGGGATCCTTCTGGTACAGCCGGTCCTGGAACCGGACCAGCTCCTTCAGCAGCGACGTCACACACTCATCCAGGTCTTTCCTCAGCACCTGGCTGCAGTAGCTGCCATGCAAACAACAGGAAATCATTACACAGAAGTCTCTGGATATTAGCGAAGTGTGGATTGATGCCTAAATATCGATACTTCCAATACCAGATGTATTGTGCTTCAAAATCGATTCTCTCAATACTCAATACTTTCAATACTTCAGTCATTTGAAATAATGGATCTTAACAAGAGCTTGTTAAAAAGTAACTAAATCACTGAGATCTTTCCTAAGTAAGAGAATCTTCTCAAAGGAAGGAGATGTTCTGCACAAAAACAAAACAGGGAAAACAGTTGTAGACTTAAATTAATTATCTACAATATACCTAGACATGTATAAAATATTCTGAGTTGTATAAGTTGTTTTTCTACTTTTCTCCTCTGCAGCTGCACCCAATAACTCATAAGTCTCATTAGAACAGTTCGTATTTGTGTAGGTAAAGGGAGGCTCAAGGCCAGGCAGCTGCAAGGGAAGAAATAACAAATAGTTAGTGCACCCCCACTATGGGAACAGGGAAATGCCCAACTTATCTGTGTATGCTTAACCTTGGAGGAAGCTAGGTAAGAGACATCTCCCCTTAGGACTGTCTATTTGGTTCAGTGTGTTTCTTTTCATGTTATGTGTCCTTATTTGGTAATGGGCATTTGAAACGACTCCCACTTCCTGTGCACGCAAGGAATGGTATATGATTCTGTGATTGTTTCAGTCTCGCCAGAACACACCTGGGTTTTGCTATGATTTTTATCTGTGTGTTTCTCCGCTTGCAAGCGTTATTAGAAGTTTTTGTTCTTTGCACTTTTGCAGTCTCAGTTTCATCTCTGGAAAATCTGTGCAATTCAACAATTTGGCGTCAAGGACAGTTTCCTTCGCTGGTGCGTCCGTCTCAGTGAACCGGGAAGGAGCGGCTGATCACCGGGGCCATCTGGCTATTCCTCAACCTCCACAGGCTTGTCTTTGAGTGGGGACTCCTTCTCATTCCACTGAGGAGGACCAGCCAGGACAGGACAAAAGTCACCAGAGAGACTGAGAGGAACAAAACTTTCAGGTATTGTAGGTTAAATATCACATTTAACTGAGTGTAGGTTGACTTAGTTCAACTGAGGATAAAATATAGGCTGGATTTATTCAGCTGAGTGTAGGTTAAATTTTATTCAACTGAGTTTTGTAGGTGAAAACTGTTGTTTCACTGAATACAGATTTTGTAGGTATAAAGTTATATATAACAGACATAATAAATAAATTAATTAATTAATTAATAAAAAAAAGTTCACAAAGGGGACAAGTTGCCAGTTTTAAGAAAGATTTTTGGAAGGTAGACAAAGATGGGAGGAAAGACATAAAAGGCAGGGACACATTACACTCCAGTGGAACCAGTAGTAGATTATATGGCAAAGCTACAGTATATACAGCTCAGGTGCTCCAGTTTGTGTCACAGTGGAATTACAAATTTGGATTTCCAGAGAATGGATCATTAGACCCAGAGGAAATAGAGAAATTGAGAAAGGCACTAACGGTAGAATGGGATAAAATGGAGCAAATGAAAAAAGTTCCTAAAGATGTTCTGGGAGCTATGAAAGCTCATTCACATATGTATACACTCTGGAAGAAAGAGAGCAAAAAATTTAATCAGCAGCAGAGCTCTAAACTGCAGATGATTCAAAGAACCACAGGTTCAGCCATAAATACAAATACAACATCCCACATTCCTGCACCCACACCTGTCTATTTGGTTCAGAGTGTTTCTTTTCATGTTATGTGTCCTTATTTGGTAATGGGCATTTGAAACGACTCCCACTTCCTGTGCGCTCAAGGAATGGTATATGATTCTGTGATTGTTTCAGTCTCGCCAGAACACACCTGGGTTTTGCTATGATTTTTATCTGTGTGTTTCTCCGCTTGCAAGCGTTATTAAAAGTTTTTGTTCTTTGCACTTTTGCTGTCTCAGTTTCATCTCTGAAAAACCTGTGCAATTCAACACAGTCAATATGGTTTTCCTTAACAAAAACATGAATGGGAAAGTTTCAAAGATGGATGCCTTGGTTGCAGGTTCATTAACATGTTTTCAAAGTAATGTGTTTTTGTCATGTAAATTAGGATGCAAGCTTTCATTTTAGAGTACTTCTTAATAGTTAAGAATTTATTTCAGTAGGGTTATTACTTTACTCATGTTTTTATTTTGCAACACCATTTTAACATGCTTTGTATGATTGTCTGCTGTTGTTAAAATAGCCTGACAATAATTAAAAAGGCCGTCACCCTAATGCACTTCAGACTTCAAAATAAATCAATTAAAGTGATGTCTTGCATTCTTATACAGCAAGGAATTGAATTACTCCACTTTTTTTAGATTTACCAGACACATTATGTGTTTTTCCACAAAGTATTGGTATCAGACAGGAAACTGGTGGTATCAAACATCACTAGTCGATACGAAGGGAACAACGTTGTGGCCTTACTCTCTAAACTTCCTGCTGTGAATTTTGGGAACGTTGTTCTGTTGGGGCTCAGATGACGGGACTTCCTGTTGCACATCATCGTTTTTGTCGTTGTCCTCATCGGCTTCCTCCATGTTGGAGTTTGTACCGTTTAAATTCAGCTGTTCGTCGAATCCTTGTGCAAGGCTCTGAATGTCTTCTGAAAGAGACAAACAGAATAAATTCAGTCATTCTGAACTCTTTCTATAGTGAGAACATGTTCGCTCTGACCTGTGTCATTTGAGTCATGCTGCTCTTCTGCAGCATCATTAGTGAGTTCAGAGCCATTTTCAGGCAGCAGTCCTCGCTCCTCTAGCAGACGTCTCTGTTTTCTCTCTTCTCTTTCTTTCAAAATGACCTGAATATGTAACAGAATAAAGACTTAAAGAAAAAAACTGCATCATATTTTAGAACTAAAAAGCTAAAATTGCTCAAAAGTATGAAACAAATCATGAATAGCCTTTTCTTAGTTTTGCTTTTCTGGACTCCTGCATACTTTTAGCTTTGGTTCAAAATACTTAAAAAAAAATAATAAAAAATCTATCAAGCATGTTTTGCTCTCCAGTTATTAATCGGTTAATCAAAAGGAAAAAAAAACAACAGATTAGCCCTCAATGTACTGATATTAAGTCAAGCAGAAAGGTCTGCTTGACATGTTGATATTAGAAGCATTTTTAGCTACAGATGCATCCTTTGTTCCAAATGATCAAGCGATCAGTCAAGAAATTATATGTTATTGCATTTTGGTAGTAGATTTATAAAAAATTAATTGAATTAATTGTTTATTTGCATATTTTAATGTATTTCTGCAGATATGCCAATATTTTTTATCCATTTTATCAACAGAATAATCAATGACTAAAATAATTGTTAGCTGCAGCTCTAAAATCTTCACTTTATGAACTCAAAACTCAGACTTTTCTAACAACACTTTGGCCAAACGTCTTGCGCTAATGGCCGAGTTTGTCGCCCCACATGTAGCATCATCACTCTTTATCAACTTCCAGCTGCGTTCTGAACTGCTTGCTCTTTCTTTTCACATTTAATCATTTAAATGAATATAACAGTCAGGATCTTGTAAACAGTGCTGAAAACGAGAAGTTGTAAAAATGATGATATATGAGCTTCAATATAACAATGCAACTACTATAATGATCAACAGTGAGTGTATGGCAGACTGTGTCCACTTGCCTTCTTCAGAGGAGTGGGTTTCTTGGCTTTAGGCACTTCTCTTTGCTTTCCTTTCTTAACTAAAGGGCTGGTCGAGTCCAACGGATTGTGTGCGATTTTATCCTGCTGCCATGGCGGCTTCTTCAGAGCCGACGATTGCTTCTGGACGACAGGCAGTCCTCCACCAACTACAGTCAAGCAGACATCGCTTAATTATGTTCTGAAACACGATTTTTAAAGAAATAAAAACCTATTAGCTGACCAGAGAGAATGATCGGCTTGGTGTCCTGCTTTGATTTTTGAGTTTGTTGCTTCTTTTCCAGGACGGCCAGCATGTTTCCGATGTCCAGCTGGACCGGGGCTTTGCTCTTTTTGCCCGATACTTTCTCTGCTTTCTACAAATCAGGCGATGAAGGTCAGAGCTACGTCACTGAGACAAAACCAGACTGCTCTTAAAGTGTCAGTTTTAACAAATGATTAACACAAACCTGTCCTTTTTTAGTCATTTCATACAGCTGAGTTTTTCCTACTGGTGACTTTTCCTTGTTCAAGTCGGCAGACTGGTACTGTCCTCCTTCTCTTTGGTTTTCCTTGACATCAAACCACAACATAAGACTTTTACTTATGATATTTTATCTTATGTTGATGCATTTAAAACACTGACGATATCTACCTCATTGCATAGCTTTGTTTTACTGTTTAACCCAGTGAAACCCAGAACCAAGTCAGGGAATTCTTCTTCATCCTAGGAAAAAAAATTTAAATTCTGTTAAATGTCCAAATTTTATTCACCCAGAAGAAGCAAAAATCAAATTTTACCTCAAGTTTTGGAGGCTTGTGATGAATTAGTGGACTCCCTGACTTGGCTTCTGCATCCTCAGCGTTGCTTTTGGATTTCTTTTTCCTCTTTCGCTTTTTCTTTCCTGGGCCTCCCTCTTCTTGTGGGGTAGAGAGGTATTTTGTCTGGTAATATAAACAAAATGAACTTTGGAAAAAAATATTGCAAAAACAAACAAATAAACCAAAACAAAAAACAGGCTAATAGTTTAGGAAATAAGCCCAAAAAGAACAGAGCCAGAACAATCATGTTGGTAAATGCAAACACATGGAAAATATATGCAAACATGTATGCAAACTTCCATTTTACAAGGTGCAAGTAATTCTCTTTAAACCAGCTTAACTGCCTGTTTTTTCAGCTTTCTTAGCTTCATGGTTCTGTAGATATCAGGGATGCACAGATCTACTTTTGTCACTCCCTATACCAACAGATAAGAGGTTTAGTATCCGTCAATACGATCCAAAACAGAAAAACAGTCCTTTAATGTCCTATTAATGTTTGTGTTAATGGACATTAATACAAACATTAACACAGATTTGTGTTAACACAGATTTGGGAAACACAGATTTGTGTTAATGTTTCTTTTTTAATGAAACATAGACATAAATGTACTGAATAACAAGTTAATTTGATAACTCTGCACTACTACAGCACATTTAAATACACCAATAGCTTCACAGGTTTGGTCAAACATGTAGAAATAAACTGCAACAAACTTTCTCTAAATGGTTCTGAAAGTGCAATTAGTAATTCTAAATATAATATAAAATAAATAATAAAGCATGACGTCATGCAGACCGCAGAGTACAGAATTAGACTGAACAGATCTGCATTTATGGATTGGGTACATTGTCACCAATACCCGATCTAGATTTTTATTTCAACATCAGGACCGATACAGATATTAACACTCGTTACTTAAAGTCAAATATTTGCAGCGTTTCTCAATATTAGAGGGGATAATCTTTTTTAAATTGTTGCCCAAATGTAAATTATTGAGCTCAATATAATTAATTATGAAGGTAATAAATTTATTGCATATTGCAACAGGCTTAGAGTCAAAATGAAGCTTAATCACGGCCATGGCATTATGCTGAGGGCCTGTTTCGGTGCCGGTCCGTTGCAGAAAGTAGATGAAAGAATGATCATTCTTTCATCTTTATTTCACCTCATATCAACGACTTTATAGATGAATAAAGTTGCTAAGTTTTCAAAAACAATCCAAACTGGTGAGCAGTGTCCTCCCAGTCGCGTTTTTATGCTCAGAACCATCAGAGAGTTTTGTTGATGATCCAGCCCAGAAAACCGAGGCGAGGTTCTGGCTGATCAACTTCCGGCCCAACTCGACTCTTGGTGAGTCCGTTTAAATTTCTTCCTTACGCCTCACGAGGTAAAGAGAAGAATAAAAACTGAAACCCGTTTTATTTAGAATTAATCCAGAAAAAACAAACTGCACCTGTGTGTCGCTGCGGCGGATTGTCTCGTCTGTAACAACAGGTTTCTTTGGGGGCTGAGAGGCAATATTTGCCCAGGATGTTATTACCAGCTGAGCTGCTAGGAAAGAAAGAAAGAAAGAAAAACAAGTGATACACAAGTTAAAAAAGACTGATGCTGTGGTTCAGGGGATGATTTCAGCCTTTACCTGATGGGTTAACAAGGGTGGTATTCTGCAAGGGCTCAAGTTCTGCTGTAGAGTCATTTCTTCCAGCCTGCCAATAATAATAAAAAACAGCTCAGTATTCATATTTCTACATGATCTAATCTAATTTTTCTTTTAAATATAGAAACTAACCTTCTGGGAAGTTGTCTGAGTTTGTGGGTTTGTGCATTGAGGGCTTGGACCCCAGCAGTCTTTCTGTGCTCCAGCATGAGAAGCTGATTTCTCCAAAACGCCAGCTAACTCTGGAAAATCAGCCATCTTCACTTCAAACGGGACAAAATCTGCCAGTGCTGGTGTTGATTTCCTTCCAGAGGCTGGGGATGACCTGACATGTCTAAAACCTGCTGAAGCCCCAAAGGGACAGACAACAGCACAATAAATAAACAGCTAAATGAAGCTTTATAATTATTCATGTGCATCAATAGTATATATAAGACATATGTTAAATAACTAAATGTGCAAGTTATTAATTAAAAATCTGAATTCATGCTATATTAACATTATACATACAGTAAATACTGAAGTATTTAAATATTTCATAGACTTATGTTGCTACACATGGGGAATTTTATTCCATCTCTAAGCCTTGAACGTCATTCGATCGGGTCAAGACAAAAAACTATTGGTCTATAGTTAAACTGCATATTAATTATTATTATTATTCAAGTTTATTTAATTGAGGACAGTAAACAATGCTACATGACAAAAACAAAGTGACTGTTGTTTTAAGCGAAGGTTTTCTAGACAGTCTAATTTGTAAACCCAGTCCCTTAGTTGGATCGTTTGCTTAAAAATAGAAATATTAGAATTAAAGATTCCCGTCACACACACACACACAATAATAATCATTAGGGTCTCTTTGGTGAATCAGCCTGAAAGCCTCAATTATTTCATGATGGACTGTGGCAATGGAAATGTTAACTTGATAAAAACTGAAGTAATTTAACAAAATTATTGAAAATTTGAGTTAATAATTGAATTATTTGTATTCTTCTTCTGGCTGTTCCCTCTTCATGGGTCCTCACAGTGAGTCATCCTCCATCTAATTATATCTGTTCAATTTCAAATTCAAAAATAAATTATTGTAGATGGTGATGGAAAGATCTCCTGTAGCAGTCTGTATTTAAGAGAACTTGAAGAAGCCTCTGATTGAAGACACTCTTAATTATTGACTAATTTAACTATATACCAATAAATGTTTATTCAAACAATGCAAGTATTATAGTTTTATATGGGATATCATATATGGAAATAGCTTTTGAAGGCATAATTTGGTTATTTCTGAAAATCTACATGGGAGTCACTGGAGATCTGATGGATGATGTTTACCTTTTTGTCGTGAATCCGCTGAGTTTTTCCCCACATTTCTGCCCTGAGAGTCATTGCTGCTTTTTGATGTCTGCAAACACACAAACAAAATGATTGAAATCTATTACATACATAAATTAAGTCATAGTAACTTAGCGTGACTTTAAAAAGTGTAATAAAAAGAAAACCTTTGAATGTGGATCCCAGAGGAGCTTGTTTTTGTCACTGCTATCCCTCACTGGCCGTCTGCTGCTGTAGCCATGACTTCTTGAAACATCTCCCCCTTTTCCTGCTTGTGTTTGGCTCAGATCTGTCCAGTTCCTTAAAAAACACAGGCACAGAGAAAAGATACGATCAGGGGTCGAGTTGCTGATTACATGGGCTTAGCCATGATCTTCATACCTGGCTGAAGTTTGGCTGGACACATAAGGATTTGGTAAGACCAGAGGAACTGAAGCTGTGTGAGGATCAGAAGCATCTCTGCTTCTTTTCTTCTGATGTTTCTCAAAATCCTGGGGAGAGCAATTACTAGGTGTCGGTTTGCTCTCCTGGAAAAAGTAAAGTGATGTCAACAAAGACCTTTGGTAAACATGTAACTTATAATTATTTAAATAAACTGCAAAAAATACAAACGCATTATAAGGAACACTTCAATTATATGTTCTGCTTTGACATATCGATGCTTTAAGAAGTGTTAAAAATACAACATCTGTGCTTCAGACAAAATTACGTCTTCGGGAAACAAAATATTATCTTTCACTTCATCAGTTGCCCTCCATTTAAGCACTTTTTAGAAAGAACTGTAACTGTAGCAGGACATATTCGCATGAGTTAGCTTCAGTGCTAGCTAAATAGGCAGTTATAATCCAATTTGGTGTTCTTTACCTTCTCCATCTTCAGGCTTTTTTAAGACTTAGTCACATATTCGTATTTTCACATGTGGTTCCAAGTGTTGTCAAAGTCCATCCCACGATTATGCCATGAGTTTGTTAATCATGAACAACCTGTTTGATAGCTTAGCATGAAAAACAGCAGCTAGCTGAGTGATGTGTCAGTTGCGGTCGAGCCGACTCAATCCGCTAGCTGTTCTAATTGAACGATCTTAATTCATTTACACTTAAATTGCATATCAACATTTACACATACAACCTAGATTTCAAAACTTGGATCAAATTTAAAGGCTAGTGGTACAGCTTTATGAATAGATATATTTGAGCTGAAGGGGTCGGTTCTTGTTGGCGAGTTGAGCCAAATAATGCGGTTCTCAGGTCAGGGTCGGAAGTCCCATCAACTGAGTGAAGGCGACGTTTACAGAGGAACAAACGGCGTAACAGCGACATCTTGTGGGATTAGAGAGCAAATTAAATAATTCAGTCAAAAGTTGGGCTGACTTCCTGAAAGTAACGAATGGTATTTCTGACAAATAGCAAATCTGGCGTACACTGATAATATAGAAAATCTACCAAGTGAGTTTTCTTAGCTTATTTCTAGTTGCTTTAGCAAGAACTTTGTCAATAAATATAGTCTTTTTAAGGCATGCCTTGAATATGATGTTGTCATTTAATATACTTAGAATTCTTCCTTTTTATTTAAAAAAAATTGTTGAAAACAAAAGTGAAGTAAAACAAACAATCATATTTGCTATCTACTTAATGCTGGTTATCAATAAAGAAATTAATTTGATAAAATTATTACTGTAGAGTTTTATTGACACCTTTAGGATATCATTCCATTATGACCAATGTTTCTTTTTCAAACATTCATAAAATAAACCATTAACACATTCAATGACCGTAAAAATAAATTGCTGGCTTATAAAATAATCCATCCATAAGATAAAATACTCTTATAAAAAATATCCAAAGTCTACTAACAATGTCATTTCTAATCATCAAAACATGTGTTTAATGAAAAGGAGATATCTTAATGTACAAATATACAGAATTATTTTCTAACACAACATTCTGTACCTACTTCTCTATTTTGGAATAAGTTTGGACTTTTTGTTTTATATTTTTATCTTTGGCACAATGCACCAAAAGTAATCCCCACACCACTACCGAGTAAAAAAAAATGGAAACAGTGCTTGTTCTCCCCCCCAAAATGTAAACATTATAACATTCATATAAGGCAGCAAGAGAGGGGTCTTGATTTCGGCAGGTCACTCCTCCTTTGACCTCTGGGCTTTGCTCAGGAGAAAAAGTGGAATCACAAATGAGGCTGACGTTATGAGAAAGCAGGTCTGTGCTCCTGCAATCCAATAAACTGAAATAAAATACAGAAAAAAATGAATAAACATAAGACGTAAATACACAAACAGCAAAAAAAGAGGCGTCTCAAAGTAATTCCAGATTTGCTGGAGACAGATATAATTTATATGAAGCTAAATTCAAAAGCTAAAAAGCTGAAAGGGACATTATTTTTCTATTCTTTAGCTTCCTTACCGGAGGATGACACCACCGGCCCAAACGCTCTTGCCAGTGCACCCAAACTGCGCAGGATCCCCATCACAGTACCTTTCTGATTAGCTGAACCTAATCAAACATCCGACAGAGGACAATCAGCAACTTTGACCTCAAAAATCATAATATTTAAAAAAAATATAAAAGGAGACTCACCATGGTCAGCAACAAGGGTAGAGAGGCAGGGAACTACAATTGCTGCAGCTGTAACAATCAAAATATGAACACAAATGTATAAATAAATAAATCATTAAATTAAATGAAGATAGAAATATTGAGAAAACAATTTCCGTTTGCTTTGAGGGAAGCTAAATCTCCAGGGATCAATTCTTGGACCTGCTCTTTTTAACTCAAAACTTATCTTTGAGTTAAAATTTTTTAAAGTATGGCAACTTCTATGTGGATGACACACAAGTTCAGATCCATGTAAAACCTGATAGCAGGAACTTTTTTTTCTATTCTTTTTTGAGTATTTAAATAAAATGTTAATAAAAATGCAGATAAGAACCAAATAAGTATATGAAAGACACTCAAAAAGGCTAAAAAAAAAAAAAAAAAAAAAAAACCCTGCTGATCTTTAATGACATAATCCTTGGCTTCTTGGAAATGTCTCTCTTCAACAATGAAAATGATGCAACTAAGTTCTATAAGAGGAAATGTTTACTTAATGTTTTATTTATTTTATCATAAACTTTCGAAATCCTATGAGATTTACCAGCAAACAGTTAATCTAAATATAACATTGAATTTATTTAATATAAATAAAATCAATCACATTCACAGTATCACTACAGTGTTTTCTGGGTTCAACTAATCTGGTTTTTATTTTTAACCCTTTATGTCATGATTACACATCAATAATTTACACGAAAAAAAGAATAACCGCTTCAATCTTCTTCTGACTTCTGGTAAAAAAAATCGACAGCGCCCTCTATGGTCAGATGTGGTAACTACCCCTTTTTAATGCCGCTAATCTTAATCTGGTTTAAGAAAATCATGTTAGAAAATGTATTATTCGATTAACTTTTCTTCAGATGTGCATAAAAGGTTTATAGGCAGTCACTAATCATCTCCTATTAATTATATTAACAGTAAAAATGAAAAGTTGATATGATTTGAGTTAATTCTAAAATTGCATCACTGCCCTCATTACAAACAGGGAAAGAATAAATTAAAAATATAATCAGATAAAAAGCAAACATGACTCACCAAAAGAGTATAATGCCAAGCCAATATAAAGCATTGCAATATTCCACGATAATCCAATGAGAATGAATGCTGGGATCAGCATCATTATTGCCTGAAAAGATT
Source organism: Alfaro cultratus (assembly GCA_903066825.1). Classification (NCBI taxonomy): domain Eukaryota; kingdom Metazoa; phylum Chordata; class Actinopteri; order Cyprinodontiformes; family Poeciliidae; genus Alfaro; species Alfaro cultratus. The sequence continues at coordinate 12,563 of CAEFZX010003640.1, forward strand.
AAGATTTAAGATTACATTTTTCTGCCTGTTCAGTATAATCATCATGCAGATAAGATTATATCATTACCATGTAAACAGCACGTATGTGTTGCCCAGGTTTGATTCTTCGAGCGTAACCTCCCTGGATTAAAGCCATGATGACACCAATGAAGAAGAACATCTTTCCCTGCTGCATGCTGTTTACAGAAAACAATAAAGGCATTTATGTTTCTCCCTAGAGTTTCTGCCGGTTTCACAAACGCAAATTTAAGACTTTATAAAATCATTATGAATGGAACTTAAGACCTATATCTCAAAACAAATGTGCACTTCATCCAGCCAACTTGCGATAAATTTCCATTTGCCCATGATCGATGCGAAAAAGCTAACTGGCTAGCAAGGCTATGTTAGCATTGAAGATGTCTGTGTGTGGCTGAAAAGCCCCGCCAAAAAATAAAAATACATAGAATATAGATTAAGGTCACAAAAAAGAATTCTAATTATGTCGAAATCGAAGTAAATTACCAAACATTCTTAAGTTAAGTGAATGTAAATTATATTGTTAGTTACATGGTTAAAAATAACCATGTAACTATGTTTTTCTTGTAGGATTTGTAAACCTGCACGTTATCCACACTGAAAGCCTGTCCCAAATGCATTAGGCAGATTTGAGTTTTAACACTACATTTGCCTTATTTATTTAGTTTAAACAATTCTGATTCTGAGAAGAAAATCAGAATGAGATTAAAGTGAGAATTTTCTTTTCTTCTCCTATCAGCCCTAATCCTCTTCAATAGTCCAGGCAAGACAAAATTTAAGACTTCTAATGGCAACTTTCTTTTTAAAAAATTAACTCAAGACATTTTAAATCTTTAATTTTAGATACATGAATTTTTAAGGATGTGCGGACTCCCTGCTGCTAATATACAATTTTATCTCTGGGTTTATACCTTGTAAACTGGAAGCGCTGGTGAGTCAGAAAACTCAGGTTGAACTCTAGACCAGAGAACAGGAAAAGATAGCAGAAATAAACCAAACCCAACACCTGGAGCTTCTGCATTCCTGTAAGAAACACAGTACCACTTCGTGTCAGCAGGCCATAGTCCATTTATGGTCTAGTTAAAGGGTACAATGATGTAGAACCAGCACTCACTTTCTTTAGAAGGTGGTTCCTTCGTCTTGGTGACGGCAGTGAAACGGAACAAGGAGACTGGACTGAGAAGGTCCAGTGAGTCTCCACCATGAGAAGATGAACCCTGGAATGACAATAACTTTACATTTCTGAAAAAAACATTACATTGGAAATACAGTAAAAGATGCAAATGAACCAATAATTTTAACTTTTTAAAATAAGAATATCTACATATTTTTTTTGCTTAAAATCCAAAAACTACTGTATGTATGATTTGTAGCCGAGGATGCATCTGCAGCTAAATAAATACTTCTAACATCAACATGAGCAAAGCTCAGCACTGGATTTATAATTAGTAGCGTAGGACTAATCAGGTGATTATTTTTTGGATTAACTGATTAATAATTGGATAGCAAAAGGTGCTTACACTGCAAAAACACAAGTATTTTTGGGCTAGTTTGTAGTTATATGTTAGTACGCTTGAAATAAGACAAAAACTAACTTACAATTTTTAAGCAAGATATAAGAACTTGTTTTAAGTGAATTCTTTAATATTATTTCACCGTTACAAGACATTTTACTCATGTGATAAGTGAAATAATCTGCCAATGGAACTAGTACTTTCTCATCAAAACTAAGGGATTACTGATTTAAAACAAGCTCATACATATTGCTGAAAAGTTACTTGAAAGTTAGTTATGACTTATTTAAAGTTTACAAACATATTTTCACTAGCAACTAGACCAAAAATACCTGGTAAGACTTTGTGTATTTGCAGTGTAATAGAACCAGGTGAAGTTAAATCTATGCAAAGACGTGATCTTGACAGAAAAAAAATCTATAGATGAAGGGTTTTTTAAATTTTATCTTAAATAAAAAATCTATTGTTTTTGTTCTGATTACTGCTCTGAGTATGTTGTTCTTTCAAAAACTGGCCTTTTTTTGAATCCAGTTAACAAATCAATAACTAAATTAGCAGGAGATTATGTTAATAATTGATTAATTGCATTCATTGTTTCAGCTGTACTCAATGTGCTGTCAACAGAAGTGAAGGGTGGAAGTGTAGGTTCCTCTTTACTACAGCAGAGCCTCCACTTCATTGCTCCATAGTATGCAGTCACACTTTCCCACACTATCTCACTACAAGCTAATCAGACTCTGCTACATCGTTGCTCAGTCCTGCCTCAACGTAAATCCAACCCCACATGGAGCCGCAACACATTGATGTGTCATAGTCTAGTTTTAGTAACATCACATAATCTTGAAAAAGCTTTTCCATGAAAAATGAAATGACCTTTTGCCCTAAATCCTCTACATTCACGGTTTGTAACCTGAGGCTCCAGAGCCACAAATGGTTCTTTACATCTTTCACAACGACTTCACTGAAAATCGTGAAGCATGAACTGAAGTTTTTAAATATAAATATAAAAACAAATGCTGGTTTTAACAGTTTGAATCACGTTCATGGAATAACAGCATTGAATTACTACATTAGAATGACACTGAAAGGTGTCAGTAATATTTTTTAGACCTTTTTGTGTCTTCATTAGGTCGGTGGCTGTCTATAGTGACTGAAGTGGTTAAATATTTTATAACAAAATATTTAACTTGAAAACTAAATATTGAACTATGACATTATAAACGAATAACATTTAGTTTTTATATTATGACAAACATTTTAATTTAGTCCAGTTATATCATATCTACTTATGTATGATTTTATTCATAAAAGCATAAATAAGTTTCTGCTGTTTGACTGTGTAACTTTACAATCAGCGCCCCATAAAAGAAAATGGATACATTTTTATTTTTTTGGTAATATTTTTATATTTTCCTAACTTTAAAACCTAAAAAAAAAAACTATGGTAAATAAAATTGTGGTTCTTTAAAAAAATCAATTCAGTTCAAATGATAATACACAAAAACATTATCATTTAAAATTACAAACTTCTCGTAGTAGATATTTATCAAAAATTATAAGCTGAGTCATAGCATTTGAAGCTCTAAAGTTTTTTTTGTAGCTCAACTGAAGGCAAAATGATTCTTTGGATTGTAAATATTGTGGATCCAGCAGATCGACAGATACAGAGGTCAGTGAAATCTGAACCACTTGGCCTGAACAGAACAAAGGTCTTCTGGGACATTTAAAGCATCAAGTGTCCATCCGATGACGCGTCAACGCTAGAACACAATGTTCTGTAAACTCGCTGCTGTTTTGGGTTCAGCGTAGAATGCTGAAATAACTTCTTATTTCAGAGTATTTCAACAGTATTGTCACCGTGACAACCCAGGACGTTACTGCTGTGGGCAACAAATGGAAACCGAAAAGGTTTTCCAAAAGGGCTCGAATAGGAGGAAGATGGACGGGTTTTTCTTGTTTCAACTCCGACCTGAAAAGGTTCTACACTGAGGTCAGGAGTTTCTGACCCACGTGTGTGTGTTGAGGATCATTTCTAATCCAAATGGTTGAATGGTTACCAATCAGGAACTGGAAAACATTTTACATAATCTCAGATAGAATTTGGCATTTAAAAGAAGCATTTGATTGGATGAAAGGTTCAAAACAATTAATCAGCATTTCCCAAATTGCCTTCCTTAAAACAAAAACATTTCCAGAATATTAAAGGGGACCTAAGAGGCAAAATTCACATTTTGCAATTATTTTTATACTTCCATTTGTGTTTCTATTGCCTCTAAAAACAGCTCCAGAGTCTTAAAAAAATAAAATAAAATAAAAAAATAAAAACACCCTGTCATTTTCTGGCAATAAGTTAATGTTTATTCTGTCTGGAAAATTAGCTGTTTGAAAAACCTCTTTCCCCGGCCACTATACCGTTACCTAGCAACCAGCCCATCACTTAGCAACCCAAGAACTCTGGCAATCACAGTACAATTTGGGGGGCGTGGCCACCAGCAGCTTATGTGGATTTAAAGAGACAGAGGCTCTAAAACAGCTCACTCTGAAAAGAGTTCAAGAGTAGGAGAAAGGAGTTCCAGACTAAAATATCATTATCCAAGAATTATTTTGTGAAAAGAAAATGTAAAGACCAAGTTCTGTACATCCCATAAACAAATTCTAATCATTCAAAGGAAGCATAATAGACCACCTTTAATAAGCATCACATTAATTTCTATTTTAAACTCACCTTAATAACCTTAGGAAGTGTTTCTGGTAACATTATCCAAATGAAAAAAATATCAACAACACTGAAGGTCAAGGCCAGCAGTGCTGGAGTTTCGTAGAAGACATTTCCTGTTGTTTTGGAGCTGACAGCAAAGTAAGCACCCATGAGAGGTCCAACGGTGAAGCCCAAGGAAAAGGCAACACCAATCATTGCCTGGTCAAAAAAAAAAAATAAATAAAAAAAATCACTTAAATGTATTTGAATAAAAAAAAAGACTTGCAACTGCATGAATGAGAAAACTGTTGGCATGTGAAATGTACAAATGTTAACAAGAATGTGTCCTCAGTAATAAAGTTATCTTAGTAAACTAAAAATAACAAAAAATAGAAAATATTTTTGTTCACTGAAATAAATTAAAACAGTAATTAATGGGGAAAAACCTATAACTCACTGCAACTCTATTGTGGGTTTATAAAACTAACTAAAACACTGAAATTCTAAATGTATTATCCTTTGTTTTTGTGTTTATGAATCTATTTATTAGCCTTTCAAACTGATGTGAAATAGATTTTTTTTGCCAGATTTTTATTATGTCAGCTGTCAGCAAATTATGGTACTTCATACAAATGGCGACAGTAAAAGTTGACATAATTCACAAGAGACAATAATTGAATGCATTTTTAAAAAACTATATCTTCTGTTGCATATCCATTACCCAATCAATGTACACATTAAAATACTCTGACCTTTTAGAATTCTGCACCTAAAAATTAACCAAACTATAAAAAAACTAAAACTACTAACTAATAAAAACTAAACAATATTTAACTAATATTGTTTAGTTAAATATAACTAAACAATACTTAGTTAGTTAACTAACTATTAGTTAGTAGTAGTTATTAAAACTAATAACTATTAGTTAATAAAAACTATTTAAAACAAAGAAAAGGTTACAACAAAATAAAACTAAACTATAACAAAAAACCTCAAACTTTGACCCTGCTCACCATTCCTCTGTTCCGTGCTTTTGGACACGGCAGGTCTGCTACGATGGCAGTGCAGAGGCTGACGTTTCCCTTACAAATGCCCCCAATTACCCGAAACAACAGGAACATGGCGAAGCTCCGGGAAACTGCCCAGACCGCGTAAGAGGCCGCCAGCCCTACCTGACAAACAAAGAACCCAATTAGTCCCAAACTGGTGGAAGACGACTCATTGGATTTTATCATGGAAAACAAGAAATATTTAAGGTGTCATAATGTCCTTCTTACCGTGGTGAGAATGAGGAGAGGTCGTCTGCCATGACGGTCAGACAGAGCACCCGTTACAGGTGAGGACAGGAACTGCAGCAAAGAAAATAGCGACCCAATCAGACCTGAAAGACAAGATGAGGAGGATTAAACTTGAAAAATTCCTGTTTTTCTTCGTCATTATTCAGCTCAAAAGTCTGAGTTTGAATTTGAATGAATCTCAGGTTTGTGGAATAACTTACCTCCAAACAGAACAGAGTTGTATTTCTTTTCCATAGGAATCCCAACAGCCTCCCTAAACCAGTCCACCACACTCTGCAGAGACTGATACGTGACATCCTGGCCCAGAAAAAAACAACAAAAAAAAAACAACACAAAAACATCACAGAGAGGCCACTTCAGGGTGAGTCAGCACACAGGCCTCCCAAACTAATCAAATTATGTGCTGGTTATGACTTTTATGGAACAAATTCTTCATATAAAACACCTTTTGTTCACAGCAGGACAGAAGTCTGAACACATCCAAATTTCTGCACTTTTAAACTGAAGCCAAATGATTTTATTAAACTGTTTTGGAAGATCCTACTGACCCCTGCTTGAGAATAATGCTCCAAAATGGAAGGCAGCAGCGGCAGAATCAGCGTGAATCCCAGCAGATCCAGCAGCAGGATGATAAACACGATGCCGATGACCTTCGACGAGAAGGAGCCTCCATCTCCAGCTGCCTCATTCATAGCTGACATTCTTGATTAGATTATTTCCTCTATTCCTATGAAAGAGTATAAAGTAAATGTTGTAAATGTTGACATATCAGCAGACCCAAACGTCTTGCAGCTCTAATTGCAGAAAACAGAGGGTCAAAAAGGTCACGATTCCAGGGAGAATACAAATCATGCCACACTTTATAGTTTTTGTTAAAAATAAAAAATAGATAACCTTATATTTTTTTCTACTTAACAATAATAAAAAAACAAACAAAATAAAACATGTTGAAGTTTGTGATCGGAAAACGACTAAATGTGACAGTTTGAGTATGAATACTTTTGTAAAGCAATGTACATTTGATATTTAAAATGAAAATTGAAAGATAAATAACTTAAGTGTCATGACAGTAAAAAAAAAAAGCTGGACCGCAAGAACAAACTATTACTTTGAGAATTGAAGTAATAGAAGTAAAGGCATCAAAGTAGTTTTAGGATTCTAAAATATAATAGTATTAAAGTACTATTTCTTAATCTATTATCTGGCTGGAGACAAAATTAACTCTTTCGTAAAGCTTATATGGATGCTACTAAGAAGCATTTCTAATAGTAATGTAATTAAAAAGCTATAGTATAAATATTTAAGGAAATACTTGCAAATGTAAAAATGGCGATGCGTTTAAGAGCCAGAAGAAATGTTAAGAGACTGTGTCTGTAAATCATCACACTCAGTATTCGCAGACTTCCAGTAAGTTATCAGGAAAGAGACAGAGGAAGTGTGATCAAGGAAGAAGGAAACAATTCCTGTACATGTTGTAAACCAGCGTTTCTGAACTCCTCATTCCAACAAACTCCAAATCAAACTAATACATTTTCACGACTTTACGTGTTCGCAGAATCTAGAACCGATCGACACGTATCAGCATCTCCCCTTTCGAGCAACAGGAACAGAAAAGGAACTTTACCTCCAGTAATTCCGACAGCTGGGTAAACCGCAGTAGTTGGTCCCACTCAGAGGAGTCGATAAGGTTTACCTTCTCCACCTCATCGGTCCTCCACTGTGGATCCATACCAGGAACTGCCGTCCTCTTTCATTTGGATGACAAGAATGTGGCGTAATCAGCGCAGCCACCCGAAACGCTGCCTTCAAGGCACCCTCGTAAGCTCGTAATTTTGAGTTTCAACACGAACGCCGTAGCCCTATCATGCTATGCATTTAAATATATTAAAAAAAAAATAATAATAATAATAATTAAGCTGTCTATTTTCAACCATTTGGAGACCGAAAATTTTAGGTTAGCATTTGAACACAATTTTACTTTGGTTTCAAATATAAAATATTTGAATATTTTAAATATGAACAGTTTTGTATAATTTTACACATGGAATTTGTTGGAATAAAGACATGACTTATTTTATTGCACAAAGACACAACAGTGAAATTGGCAACGAAATGTCGTCTGAAAATACTAAATTATATGTATTTAGCAATACATTATTTGGATATTTATAGGCACACTTGCGATTTTTCTATTTTTTTGTGGCCAAGCGTCATTTCGTTTCCAATTTCACTGTTGTGTCTGTGCAACGATAAAACAAGTCAAAGGAAAATCTTATGAAAAACATTTGTTTATATATACTGACTTTCTACAAAGGGCTCAGTCAAATGCGGCTAAAAGTAGTAAATTTTGACAAAATTAATTTTACATCAAGGTTGGGCAGACGTTAGCATACTTGCTATGCTAATTTTAGGTTAGCGTAGCATACTTAGACGGTTACACTAATATAGTTGTGCAGAAGTTGCATTTACTTATTTCTCTGAATTATTTTCATTTTTATCTATAAAATGCCAAAATGTATGCATAACTATATTTTGATTCATCTGATGAGCTAATTTTTAAATATTAAACGATTTGTTTTAATCTGTTACTCAAGAAGCCTCTTTACCAAATACTTTTTTACTCTTAGTTTCTTCTATGGCTACTTATTTTTATTATGTTGTAGTGCTACTTTTACTTAACCACAATTTTTGTGTACTCTATCCTCTGACTAGCACACAAGTTACCATATTTGGACAATTGTTTATAGGTTTGTCAATTTATGACTGAAAATGTTAAAATTAAAACATGAAATGCCATTGTGTGTAATGGATCTATACAACAATTTTACTTCTGAAGTTAACCTCAAGCAAGAATTGCAGACTTCACTTTCATTTTATTAAAGTACAATGCAAGTGGGAGAAATTAATTTAATAACTACTGAAATGCAAACAAAATGCTTAACTCTAAAGGTTTACTGAAATAAAAATAGAACCAAATAGTTAATCTTAATAAAATTAAAAAAAGCAAAACCAAATAGTTAATCATAATAAAATTCAAAAAAAGAAAAGTGCCTTAAGGAAGCAGAGGCACGACCTACAATCTACAGGGGTGGGCAATCCTGGTCCTCGAGTGCTGGTGTCCTGCAACTCTTAGATGTTTCCCTGGTCCAACACACCTGAATCCAATACCTGAATCACCTCCTCAGTGCAGTCAGGTTCTCCTGAATCCTGCTAATGACCTCATTATTTGACTCAGGTGTGTTAAAGTAGAGATACATCTAAAAGTTGCAGGAGACCGGCACTCGAGGACCAGGAGTGCCCACCCCTGAATAAAGTCAAAGTTTTGAATTCAAGCACGGTTCACAGTGTTAGTGTCTGCATATTTTACAGCAACTGCGTCAGGGTAATAACTTTCCTGGAACTGCAGTTAAAATACAAATGAATAGTAACATTTTTAAACAATAGAAAACCATTTTGACTTTAACCTTTCAAGACAGGTCACATACAATACTGTCATTCTCCTATTCTAAAGTTTTATTTGCTTACTGTTGATGTATAAAACAGAAGTTGTAGTAAAAAAATATTGAATTAAAAAAGGATTAAAAATGTAAAAAAAAAAAAAAAAAAGGGGCTGGATAATCGTAACAGTGGGAACAGCTTGAGAACAAAGAGAACAGTGAAATACTTGTATCAGAGAACACACTGAGAAACTTTATACTCCATGACGCAAGATGTGGCGATTCAGTTCAGAGATGTTCATGAGGTTTCGTCCACACAGTTCACAAGTAAACAGTTTCTCGTCATGCAGAAGCTCAGAAGCTCCATCCATGGGGGTGAATTCATCTAAAAAACAAGAGGTTAAATCATCATTAAATAAGTTATCTTTTGAATTTTATCATCATCTCAGGATATTAAAATGGCCAGAGTATTAGTACTATAAGAATAAATAAAAAATGTAAATTATGAAACTAAAATTGTACTCATATGAGAATAATCATAATATTTCTGAAGTAAAGCCAAAATATTAAGAAAATAAAGTCGAACGAGAATGAAGTCATCATATTTAGAGTGAAGTCAATATTGCGAGAATAAAGTCGTATGAGAACAAAGTTGTTATTTATTCTTCAAGTAATTCTGATATGACGTCTGATATTTATGCTTTTATTTTGAAGTGCTTCCTTTTATTTTGAAGGAGGTTTGTTCTGTTTATTTTTCTTCTTCTTGACGTTAGTCAGCTGATCTGTTTTCCGTTTTACTGTTGAGATCGGTGCCGCAGTCATTGATGAT
>CAEFZX010003642.1:0-50201 GCA_903066825.1 Alfaro cultratus
TTGTGTGAGTTTGTTTCTCATGGAAGGCCAGGGAATATTTTTTTTTTATTTTTTCAAAAAAAAAAAAAAAAAAAAAAAAAAAATATATATATATATATATATATATATATATATATAAAATCAACAGCAAAGATTCAGTTTGGATAAATCTATAATTCAGAGATATTTAAACCTCTGATCCATCCAAAACTTGGAACAGGACATCTAAAATCTCCCAAAACTGTATCCAAATATCTATTCCTGTAACCATGGTAATGAAGGTCAGCTTTTTATCCCCCTACCGCAAGCCTAAAGTAAACCTTTCTTTCTGCCATCACCAAAACGTAACCTTGACAGCATGTTTACAATGCTGGGCGACGATAAAGTGCAGTTTTTAAACTTTAATATTGGAGCTATTCTCCTGTGCTTTGCGGTTCTCCCGACAGGCATCCTTTGAGGGGGTTTTTGAGCTGAAGAGATGCTGAAATTGCGATCAAGGCGACTGTCCTTTTGATCAACTGGAAGATGATTGTTCTTTAAAGTCGCTCCAGCACAGGTTTCGTCTGTAACTGCGATAAACGGGGAATAACAGGTCGCACAAAAAGACGAGAGCTGGTAAAACAAAGGGTCAACCTCACTTGACGTCGCTAACCTTCGGAAAACAACAAAGAACACACTTTTTTCAGAATTATTTTTTTTTTTCTTCTTTTTTTTGGTTATTTTCCCAACAATATAACTTGCAAGAAAAAATAAAGGTGTAACAGCTTGTTTGATTGTTTACAAATGCAATTCATGCTATATTTTTTTTCTAAATATGACATGTGACAAAATCTTACAGCAGATACCCTCTTTTCTACTTAGAAATAAGATCTGCCATGTTTTAAGTCAGACCAGAACGTCAGTTATGATTCGTAAAACTGAGCGCTTTCCATCTAAAATGGCTGCCATATGTATGCGGCATCAGTTGCAGCAAGAAACAGCTTTTATGATGGGTTTTTTAAACTTCTAATGGTTTGTATTAAATCTCACATATGGCCGCTACCACACACGCTTGTTTAATTAAAATTCTTCTACAGTGTTTGTATGTTTAAAACCAACAAAAAGTAAGTTGCTATAGGTTAGCTTTGTTAGCAATGTTTTCTGAATATGGTTATCCTCTTCACATAACGTATGTGGCAACAAATGTAATATATATACATTTATTTTGTAAAGATTTGCACTTATCTATGATAGATGAAAAAAGTTCGCTAGCATTTATCACCTTTGCTAGCTAGATAGCAAAGTTGTATTCTCAGCTAGCTATCTGAAGCTACCGCCTATGCTAGCTAGTCAACTTGTTCCTGCATCAAAGTTTCAAACTTTTGACAGCTATATTAACAAAGACGATGAACAAAATCTAAAAGGTTGGTGGACAGCGTCCTCTAAATTGTAGTTTTTAGCAACGTGTCTGTTTTTCACAAAACGCAGGGTCGCCGTCCGGCTATTCGCTGCGAAGGCACGACAAGATTCCCATCAACAGAAACGGCTCGCTGATCCCAATCAGAGCGCCGAGGGCCCGGCTGGAGGAGCACAGAGCGAGCCCAGAAAGGCAGCGGCGAATCCTCTGACGCCGTCATACTTCATCCTCCGCTGTAATAAACCAGACACTGGAAACGCACAGAGCCTCTGGTCACTGTGTTTCACTTTATCGACTGTGAGCGTGTTGTGTGATGTTACTAAAACTTCACTGATTCAAGCACACGCACCCTTCACTCACACACGTGCCCACTCAAACTAAAACGTGCAACAACAACAAAAACACAAAAACCTTGGCATAACTTCAACTCAACAATAAAAAGCTTTTAGAGACTTGTTTTTTAAGTGAAAAACTTGAAAATCGTGTGAATACAATCAGAAAAACATTTTAAAAGTCAAGACAACTATTTTTCAAGCTTTAAACTTAATCCTTTTATGCAACCCTGTAAGCTTTATTTAAAACAAAAGTCGATTTAATATGACTTGTGGAAGAATCTGCTCCACCTAGGAAGGTTAATTTAATCTTTCTGGCTTTCACTGGCTGGTGAAGATCTCTTCTTACTTTTATATCCTTTACTAAAGTCTGAGTACATCAAAGCCCCCAGATAACCCGCCACTGTCCTAAAGACTGTGACGCAAAAGTCTAAAACTCTCTTTGACAGCAGGTTCTTAAAAATACAGTTAGGTCATGCTCTGGAAAGTGAGTTTCAGCTTAATGTGGAACCTGGTGCTTCTGAGTAAGTCACCATATTAGGACACGTGTTAGCATGTGTGTGTGCTGGCAGCGTCTGGTAGAATGTTTAACCCCTGCGATGAGTCCCAGCGCGTCTGCCGAAGCCGAAACGACAGCAGGAACAAGAAATAAGCTTAGAGAAGGAGGTGAGGGAGAGAAATATGTGTCCAAAATGAAATATGTGGCTGCTGTCAGTGCTTCGGTTACCTATCGAGTCGGATGAAGTCAGACACGAGTATGTGACAGCGCAGCAGAGCTCTGGTGGATTTTTCAGAAATAAGTAAGTCGTCCAGACCTCAACTTTCCATTGGCTTTCTCCAGAATGGAGCAGCAGCCAAAATGCTCTGCTCACCGCCTCTAAAAACCCATAAATATGCGCCGGCGTCCACACAGCATGCATGTGAGAAGGAGTCACAAACATAGGCCTTCTGCAGCTTTCATCAACTGGAATTTAAGTCTTTTTAAGAACCTTTAAGACCATTATGAATTAAATTTAAGACCTACATCGCAACAAATGCAATATATATATCTATACATAAATATGTATATATATTTATATTGTAAACATTTGCATTTACCTATGAAACCAAAAAGTTATCTAGCTAGCATGTCTATCAACTTTGCGTCCAAAATGAACTAGGTACTAGCAGCTAGTTACCTATAGCTATGACCAGTGCTAGCTAACCAAGTTGTATTAGCAGCTAGTTACCCGTAGCTATGACCAGTGCTAGCTAACCAAGTTGTATTAGCAGCTAGTTATTCGTAGCTATGAGCAGTGCCAGCTAACAAGCTAGCAAAGTTGCATTAGCAGCTAGTTACCCATAGCTATGACCAGTGCTAGCTAACCAAGTTGTATTAGCAGCTAGTTACCCGTAGCTATGACCTGTGCTAGCTAACCAAGTTGTATTAGCAGCTAGTTACCCGTAGCTATGACCAGTGCTAGCTAACCAAGTTGTATTAGCAGCTAGTTACCTATAGCTATCACCTTTGCTAGCTAACCAAGTTGTATTAGCAGCTAGTTACCCGTAGCTATGACCAGTGCCAGCTAACAAGCTAGCAAAATTGTATTAGCAGCTAGTTACTTGTAGCTGCAACCGCCTCGACTCACAAAGCGCAATTAACATGCCTGTGTGCGACTCAAACTTTTGCCTGACAGAAAAGTGCTGCAGGGAAAATTAAAACCTGCAGTATATGTGAAATTAGTCTCCCATATTCAATGTGAGACCCACACTATTTTAAGACATGCCATTAAAATATTTCAGGCCAAATTAAATGTTTTTGTTTTTAAAATGAATTTAAGGCATTTTAAATAGTAAATGGCCTGTAGATGTTTATCCAGGATGAGAGAACCCCAGAGCAGTTCACACTGCATCCAGTCATTCACTTTTTAAGGCCTTAATTTTAGATACATAGGACTAATGTAAGCATGTGTGTTTTGCCCCACCCCGCCTGGGGAAGAGGGAGAACGGATGAGCGGCAGAAGGGCTTGGTTAAAAAGCAGGACACCTGCACGCGCACACACACACGCACACACACCTCCAGCTGCTGGCTGCCTGCGTGTTTGACAGGCGGCGCGCTGAGTGGCTGCGTGGACGCCAGCCAAACCCTTGCGAATCACCAATGACTAACTGTGCAAAGCGGCACTCTCTCAGCTAATCACCTGCATGCTCGTTGTAAACAAATACTGTAAATTGAGAGTGGATGCGTCGCACAGCCACACTCAGCTCCGCGCACCTGAATCCGCGTCGCCGTGTTTGTGCAGCCTTATGTGCAGCCCTCTCTATCAAGCCCAATTGTCAAAGCCCGGCGCCTTTAATTGCCTTACAGCAAAATTTGACATTGTTCACGCTGACTGCACCCTGAGGATGGGAAGAAAAGCGGAGTGGGGCTTGGATCCACCACCTCCTCCAATCAGCAACAAAACGAGAGGCACCCCGACGCCACGCTCCGTTTGATCGCCTGCGCAAGGCAACGCCACGCAACGGGGACACTAATCTCATGCAAAGACGGGCCTCTGAGAACGTGCCAGCCTGGTAAAACCAATCGCGAATGTTTTGCGTGGTGCGCGGTGGCGGCTCTAATCAGTGGCACAATTGGAAGAGGCATGCAGCAATAAAGTCCAGCAAAACGCCTGCCAGTCTCATTTAGAGGCGAGCAGTCTTCCAAGATCCGACTGAAGAAACACACACGCCAACAGGCGCGTACAGTAAAGGGGAACACTCTCCATCTCGGTGAACATCTGGTGGAGGTCAGCCGGCTGCCAGCAGCCTCCGCCGGCCGCACAAAGCAAAAATGAGAACTGGGAGATGAAAAAGATCTTGAGGCTCTAAAGCTGAACTTCAGAACGGATATTTCCTCCAGAGTGATTGGACTGTAAGTGCAGCTTATCATTCACACGGGCTGAAATTAGGGTGGTCCTGATTTGCCGAGGCCTTTATCAGCATGAGTGGCTGACAGAGTCGATTCATACCGACGTCCCTCCGGGGGCTTGTCAATAGTCAGCCGAAGGAAGTATCAGTTATTCACTGCGGACCAGACACCACTGATAAACAGCAGACAGCGCAACATTTGTCTTCTTCCCGCTCCGCTCCGTATGGGACATGTCATGTCTGCTCGGTTGCTATTCCTGGTCCAAGACAGACAGACAGACAGACAGACAGACAGATAGACTCGTGTCCACGTTTTGCCACGTTACACCCACTGACTGCAATAAATCTTTATGGGGATTTGATGTAATGGACTAAAAACAAAGTGGCGGCGACTTGTGAAGAGAAGACAAGTGATTGCTGGCTTTTTTTTTCTTAAAATATAGGTTTGCAAATAAAAGTTTGAAAAGTCTGTTGGGAATTTGTTTTCAATAGTTTGTAGAACCAACTTTTATTGCAATTACAGCTGTAATTGCAATAAAATTGGTACTGTATATTGGTTTGGCTTTGGAATCCTTTCTAGGCTGAAAGATGTCATTGATTTTGTTTTTTACATTTGTTCTGCTGCCCTTTGAAAAACTTGTTTCCCCTCCTTGCCTGTGGTGGCGCTACACCAAAAACCACTGAAGGAAGCGACACAAAATCCTCTGAAGAAGCCAGGAGCGCAACTTCCTTCTTCACAAAATGTAAGTAAGCAGTGAGTGGAGTCAGATTTTAGTGGTTGTTGGATTTCTCTTTTGTCTTTGGCAAAAGGCTACGAACCATTTCTTGAGCTAACGCTACTCTCACGTTTGTTTTGATTGTTTTTACCCAGAATCCTCTAGGCTGCTGTAGTCTGCTTCCTGCTTAAGGTTTTAGGCGAACCAGAGTTTCCTGGTCCACATCAGAATTTGATTCGCATCTCACCAAACAAACTAGAGTTCGATTGAAGACGACTAGAGAGCGTTGATGTGAATGTGCCCTTAATTAGGCCAAAATAAAATGAATTCTTGGTACAATATCGAGGATAGTTATATTTGCAACAACCAGGTTGGTTTGGATACCAACCAAAAATAATCATTTGAAAATTGTTCACTTTTTTTTAGGTTATCTTTCTCTGATATTAAAATTATTTGATGATCTGAAACATAAGTTTAACAACAAAAAAAGGGCAAATGCAAAGAAACCTGTGAGTGAGATACTTCTTTGCTGCATTATTTTCTAGAACTTAAGACATTAAAGTACGAAACAAAAGAGGACAAAGAAAAATGTCGAGCTGCTTGAAAGTGATGCAAAGCATCCTCTTCTTTCTCTTCCTTTAGATCATCCTTCAGATGACGAATCCATGATGCCAACCACTTTTTGGAGTTCAAAACAAAACCTCCTGCCGATTCTGTTTCACGACAACACCACCGGCAACCAAGAAGAGGACGGACTTCTCCAGCTCTAGACTTTGTATCTGCGGCCCAGTTATTCGTATCCACCGAGTTTCTGGCAAGAGGCGTAAGATTGGTTTCGAGTCCTATTGTCTCTGTGAAATAATAATAAGAAGAAGAAGAAAATGATGGTGTTGACAGAGAAAGAAAGTGATTGTGATTTTATTTTTTTTCCTTCTTCTTCTGTGAAGTAAGACTCTTTTACTATCATCCACTCATTTCCTGTGTGAAGAGAACAGCCTGCGTCATTGCTTCTGGCATCTCATATTGGCTGGAGCCGAGGAGCTGTGATTATTATTCTCGCTGTGCCAGAACCCACAGGAGCCCCGGTGGACACAAAATACCGAGCAGCACCTGGTGCTCCAGCTAAACTGAAGAAGAGACGCACGGGCGAAGAAAAGCAAAAAAAACAAAAACCCTGTTTCCTCACGTTCATCCGCAGCACAGACCCGATTGCTGTGTATTAGGGCCAAATGAAAGTGAAAGGGGATGGAATCTTACTACGATGCCGGAAGGGTTGTTTCTCTTAAACAAGTGTTTTCTAAGGGAAAGCTGTGAAAAAATGAGTCTCTGGGCTGAGAGGTGGGACGCCTGTGTGTGAGTGTGTGTGTTTTAAGAAACATCGGTTTCCATAAGTTTGAGGATGAGGCAGCAAAGCACCGGCTCCTGCCTCAGACCCTTTCGCAATATTGCCCTGGGCGGTTGGGAGATCCGTCCCAATATTTGTCTCATAAAGAGCAAAGCCAAACAAATCTCTCCTGCTGCGGTACCATGTGATAAAACCCATCGTCTTACACACACACGCATGCGCACACACAAGGGTCTTTTTCCTGGATCAACTCCACTCCTGGACTTTAGCTTTTCCCTCTGCACGCACTTTAGCACGGTCAGACCCAGACTCAAATTTGAAATCTGTGTGGGCAACGCTGTGCGGCATTTTCATGCAGAACTCTCAAAAATAGGCTAAAAAGGCTTTCGGATGAACCAACATGGATTCTCACAAGCTGCGTTTCCCTCAGATGTTTATAAAGACGTTTTCCCTTGTTTTTTTTCCACAGGTGAAAAAAAAAAGAAAGAAGAACTCAGAAAGCAAGAAGTTAGTTTTCTTCTTTTTAATTGCGTAGCGTTGTGGCTGCGCCCTCAGGAGACGACGGAGTTCTTTGCACCTCCCTGAAGGAGGCCCCCCGCCTATTACGGGCGGGCGGTGAGGGTCATGTTAGCTCCTGCGTGGGCCCTGCAAAGAACAACCAGATCCTGTCGCCGAATGAGCGAGGTGGAGGGGGAAAAAAAGAAAAAGAAAAACAAGAACCGCCTGTGAGCGCAGCCTGTCATTTCGCAGACTCATTCAAGGTCAAAGTGACTGTGATTTTTCTTCCTCTCCTCCTGTATAATAACCAGAGGCAGGGATATCCTGTTTCATTAGCTTTCAGCGCACACACACGCCGCACTCCCGCTGTCTGTCCAACTAAACGCGGCCGGCCGAGGGTCAGCGCTGCAGCTGAAATAGCAAAGAAGCAGAGAGCTCCACATGGCTGGAGGATTACTGATGGAGGGAGGGTTGCGTGTGTGTGTGTGTGTGTGTGTGCGTGTGGGGCGTCAGTAAAAAAAGACCTAATATACACGATTGGTTCATCTACCTACATGAATGTGTTGTTGCCATGGTTGAACTGCGTCACGTTAAGTTTTTGTGCATCGTAACTACAGATACACTGATCCGATATTAATATCTTGTATCGGTCCGATATTGAAAAAGCATTCTAGATTGGGTATCAGCGACAATGTGCCCGATCCACGATCTATTGAGTCTGATTCTATGCTTGGTGCTCTGAGAAACATCATGCTTTATTATTCATTTGACGTTATAGTTAGGATTCATAATTCTGAACCATTTGAAAGAAGGTTTCTTGCTGTTTATTTGTAACATGTTTGACCAACACAGTCAACCTGTTTTTGTCAGTTTTAATGTCTTTATTATTTAGTTTTAACTTAGTTAGTATTTGGACTGTTTAAAAACGTAGCTTTTGTCTAATTCAGGAGCATTTACAGAAATGTCAATTTCTGTAAATGACATTTTACAGAAATTGACATACCAAATAAATTAAAATGAAATTTATTCTACATTGGCTGAACAAATTCAAGTTGTGTTTAGCTGTTGGACCAAACTTGTAAAGCTGTTGGTGTATTTAAGAGTACTGTACTGATGCAGAGTTATCAAAAAAAAAAGAGCTTTAAGTCAGTTCAGCTGTTTTTCTGCATCGGATTGTATCGGCCGATACTTAAACTCAAATATCGATATCTGAAGTCACAAAAGTGCACTGATACATCCCTAAACATACTATCTGCCTTTGCACATGTCTGAGTTAGTGTGTGTGCATCCGTGGATGCGTGTGTGATAGCAGTAACAGTGTGAGCTCTGTGTATTATCTCATTTCTCTGAAGGCACATGATGACCCTCTTCCTAATGGCCTCAGAGCTCAGAGTGGTGGGACAGGCAGCAGGGAAAATCAGCCTCACCATCTCCCATCATGGAAACCGACTGGCCCTTGGGGGCCCATTGCCTGCTCGGCGGCTCCCCCCCACAGGCTACGCCTCTAACCCTAAGAGACGGACACCGAGGGGAACTCAACGGCTAAAACAAATTAGATCACCTCCATCTGCTGCCACCATTACAAGCCTCTTCAGTAACTCCAGAGTGTATTTCCAAGCAGAGCCCCCGGTCGCCGTGACATGCGGTTATTTGAAATCAAACAGATTTGTAGGAAGACGGGTTGTGCTTTTTACAGCACAACCCGTTGTTCGTTGTGCTCCATTTTTGTCTCTTCGCACTCATCAATTTGGTTTTTTTTATTATTGCAATCTACTCAGACAGACTAACACAAAAGAGTGAGAGAAAATTATATACGGTTTTCAAAAGATCTGACTCAATATGTTGCAGATCCACTCTTTGCAGCAATTACAAAGTGTATATCTTTTTTTTGGGGGGGAACATCTCTATTATCTTTGTACACTGAAATTTCTGCTTGTTATTTGGAGAAAATCTGTAATTTTCCAAGTCTTTTCAAGTCTCTGCAGCGCTTTCAGGCTAACATTGTAAATAGGAGATTGTTCTTTATGTTTTGCTTGGTGGGTAAAAAAAAAAAGGTTAAGCCACACAATCTCAGTTGTTTCCAGGTTTGGACTTTAACTGGGTCATTGTAAGACACTCCACATCTGTCTGCATTTATAGGCATTTAAAGGAAGGCAAGTCTCCACCTCAAGTATTTCAGTTTTTAGCATTCATTCGTTGGTTACCTTAATACAACCAGGGTTGCGTTCCCACAGATCACTGATCCATTTTACAAGGAAACCGTGGCCACGAGAGTCAAAGAAGCTGAGTTAAAATGACATCACACTTACCAATAAACACTTCCAGAACCTTCCAGACCTCTCAGGTCTTTTGGTTCTGGTTCTGCTCTGCATCCCCAGAACCAGAATCAAACGTGGAGAAGAAGCATTCAATTTTTATCCTCTACTAATCTGGAAAAATCTTCCAGAAAACTACAAATCGACCGAAACACTGAGTTCCTTTAAATCAAGGCTAAAAACCCTGCTGTTGCTTTTGATTCATAATAACTGGAATGTTAATCAACATATTTGATGTGCATTTGCTAGATGATGGTATATAACAAAAATTTTATGTTTATTGCCTGCTACTGTAATATGGTTACTATAGTATGTTTTTATGCCTTGTTCCTGAAATGTGCTATACGATTAAACTTGACCTGCACACAGTTCGTCTAGGATTTAAATTCATGAATCGATGGATCAAGGATTCGGGTGTTGAAGACCACAGGGCTTTCCCTGCCAGCTCGGTTCTTAGTCTCGGAGCCAACAGATTTTCTTCCAGAATTTCCTGAATCAAAGAGTCATCGACTCTGACTGTGACCTTCCCTCCCTCTCTGCTGAAGAGAAGCCATTGTTTTCTCAGAATTACACTTTGACCTCGTCCACAACGGTTGCTACGTCCGCTACGCAGCTCGTAGAATCTACCGGGGTTGAGAAGAGGGGCCGTTTTCATTCCATGTCACAATTATGAACTAGCCTGTATTGATCTGTCTCAATAGTATGTTTGTAGGCAAAATGTGGAAAAGCTCAAGGGCGACATTTGCAACTAGTGACAATCTAATCCAATACAGTGAAACAGTCATTTGGCTGAACCAAGCAAGTGATGGTTTGGGGACACTCACTGGCCAGACAGCCACAAAGGACGACTCAGATGTCAGAGGTATGTCAGAATCAGGGTCAGTGTTGGTGGTTTTCTCTTCAATGCCGTCCGCTGCATGGAGAAATAAACCCAGCTAAACATCTTTTTCAGTCTAAAATCTGACTGCCCAGAATTGATTTTAATTGTATTAGATTTTAATGAGATGACTGTTTTTTTAAGTGTAGTGTCCAGAAACGACTTCTCGGCTGAATAAACTGACTGCTACTCAACACAATATGATTTAGTGAAGGTATAATGTTGATTTGATGCAATGCGGTGCTTATTAAACTCTGAAGCTGTAGAGCTGTGTAACTTGACATTACGAAAACAATTTCGCTCAACGGAAATGCCTTGATTTGGAAAATCGGATTTTGATAAAAGAAAAAAAGTTGTAAATTTTTTGGGTCCTGTTGAAATTGGCTTATTTCACAAAACTGCAACTGTTTTCGTATCACATGAGTCACGTGATCAACAACAGGATGTTGACAGACGACGATGGCAGGTGGTGGTGAAGGCGTGCTCTCGAATGACTTATCGGGTGAACAAACTTATTCGCATGTGATTTCAAATGCGCTTCGTATTGTCAAGTTGTGTTTTTCAGAAGAGCAAAACATCAACAAAGTTTTGTATACATTTGGAGTGGAAACGCTAGAGAGGCAAGAGGCTCAATGTTTTCTGTAGATTATTATTTTTTCTTAACTTGGTTGTGGTGTAAGTTGACGAGACGAGAGGCCTCTGACATCTGTTGAAAGAATCTTCGTAATGGTTCTACTTTGATCGGATCAGTCCATGCAAACAGTTCGGGGCTAAAACAAGTGTAAGCTGTCGTATCCTGACAGTAGACAAAGCCAAAGGCATGACAGACAGAGGGTTCGGCGAGTAGAGGATCTCCTTCACCCCATTCTGCCAAAACATCACTGATCACGTTTCTACGCCGTTCACGAGAGCCCGGAGGCGCGTGCTTCCTGCCCGAAGAACCTCTGATTAACCAAACTTGCAAAGGAGCGATGATGGACAGCTCTCTGAAGGAAGTGACT
Organism: Alfaro cultratus; assembly: GCA_903066825.1. Taxonomy (NCBI): domain Eukaryota; kingdom Metazoa; phylum Chordata; class Actinopteri; order Cyprinodontiformes; family Poeciliidae; genus Alfaro; species Alfaro cultratus. The sequence continues at coordinate 11,349 of CAEFZX010003642.1, forward strand.
CATGTTTCTATCGGTGCGATCACATCTGCTCTTCCCGACGCGCTCAGCGGGCGGCCTGACTGAAGCCGACCTTGGCGCTCCGCCGCGCGATGCACGCGCAAGAGCCGACCTGTTTGGGTCGGCATAACGAAGCACATAATTACATCCACGGACACTGAGACACTACAGAATTATATTGTGAAGGATTATCCCTGCTACGGCCACCCACACACACACACACACAGAGAGAGAGAGGGGAATGAATTCATGTAAAAGATGCATTACAAATCTGCATAATCGCACTACAACTAGCATGAAATCAGGAATAAAAGAGCAAGAAGCGAATTACGTCAAGTCTATTTTTTCTCAAACTGATCAATTTTTTAAAAGATTTCGGTCATACAGGGAGGAGGACAAAGAAGGAAAACACACACACACACACACGCACGCACAGAGCCTCTGTGGAGCACTGAGGTCATCTTTATTAATAAACCTTCTGACAACAAACACACTCACATCAAGGCCTTCGCCCTCCCTCCCTCCCTTAGCTCCTTGAGAAATGGCATCTGCCAGACTGACACAGTAGGAGGAAATAGAGGGGAAGTGGAGGAGAGAGCGGGTGTCTGTAACCTCTCTCTCTCTCACACACACACACACTCAGAAAAACACACAAGCACACAAAAAAACAGCGGCGTTCTGCAGGGACGGCGTGTCGGCAATCTGTCAGAAGGTAACGGAGCTGCGTGAGATCGTCCACGTCCGGGCGAGAGTCTAAGAACGAACGACTCGGAGGAAAAGCGGGAAGGCCGAGCGAACGGGAAGTCCAACCAGGACACACTCTAGGAAACACGCTCCGGCTCATTTGTTCCCACTGACAGGGAGAGAGAGAGAGAGAGAGCAGGGACGGGTTCTGTGTGTGTGAGGGATGTTCACAGATGGAGGAGGGCAGGTGTGTCTGAGAGCCAGAGGTAAAAACTAAATAAAAATCAGCATCAAAGCTCTTGAATGGCACACATTTACGCTTCGGTCTCGGCTCACGTGCGCAAACGTTTGCCTCGAGACGGATAACGGAGGAGAAGAAAAAGTTTTTAAAGCCGCGAAAAGGAGAGAAGCAGTTCTGCTGCTGACGGAATAAATGGAAAAGATGAGAGGCAATTAAGAAGGGTCTACTGCAATTTGCAGAGCCATTTATGATGCAGTGAAGCAGCCTTTAACAGGTGGCGTGAATGTGGTGCCTCTAAATGTTTTACGGCGTAACCGGGGTGAGGTTGTGATGGCGACGGTGTCTCGGGCGACATCCTGCTCCTCTGTGGAAACAGGAGTTCAGGTGTCCGATGTCCGTACAGAAACGGTTGTCACTGTTCATCAATCTGAGAAGAGTTATAAGGAATCTTGTGAAAAGTATGTAAAATGTAAAAGAAGCTACCAATTTTTCTTAAAAGTGACCACAATTTTTCTTAATAATCGGATTAATCTCGACTAATCTGACTGGTTGATACAGAACATGAAGCATCTGCAGATGTAGTTATTATTGCTGCTAAAGTTCAAGGAGCTGATGAAACTTGGGTTGTAGTTTTAATTGTTTGCTAGCATTTCAGTGCAGCAGGTAAGGGCTAAAATGTGGAAGTTATTTAATTAGGTGAGACCTTTTTTTGTTTGGTTTTAGGAAGTCTCCACAGACTGCCTCTCAAAAGACTCGGCTTTCTAGGACGTTCATGTCACGTTTACTTGAAATCAGTCTAAATCGTGTTGTTGCAAAGCAAAACCTTCCACCTCAGGTGAAGTCTCCAATAAGAGTTAAGCTCTTCCTTCACCTTATTCCAGGAATTACCATCATTTTTTTTCCCTTCTTCTTCTTTTCTGTTGCCTTTGCTGGAAGCCTCTTAGCCCTAACAGGTATCAACACAGTGTTCCTTTTAAATCAATAAGGAGCCTGTGCAGATGCCTCTCTGCCAGAATGCCGGGGGAGTCTTTGAAGGCGGCATTCTTCTTCTCCCTTCACATCTGCATCATGTGAGAGGTGATGCACGCCAAACAAGACGCATCTTATTTTACTTCCTCTAGAGGAAACCTGCCAAACGTAGGACGCTTCCTGTGACGCGGCTCGCTGCAGAGGACCCTTACGTAACGTGGCGTGTCTACAACTGCAGCTCTCAGGAGAAACACAAACGAAGGCTTTATAAACTCCGTGTCCATAGACTCCCACGTTGTGTAATTGAGCAATATATTTATTTTATAAAAGCAGGGCACGGAAGCACTTTCTTGTCACATTTAAAGGCGGAGAGGCTTCATTTGTAGCGAGCGGGACATTCTGTGATAGGGAACGTGACGAGTCAAAAACCTGGGGGAGCGGAGGGAGCGTGTGACACACTGCAACCTCAGCGGATAGTTGTGCTCCGCAAATGTGGAACAGATGGTTAAGGAGTCGGAGGAGAGGAGGGTTTCCTGGATGTTTGGACAGGGCCTCGCTAAAGTATTCGTACTGCTTAAACTTACAACCGTATATACCCCGAAGAAGACGCAAAATGTGGCGTGCGTACCTCCTCGCCCCAAGGATTTACACTTGGATGCACATTTGGACTTTGAATAGGCCATTCTAACACGTGAAAATATTTTGTCGAAACGTTTAGGGTGGAACCTCCCACCCAGCCCGACGTCTAATTATCCCATTTATTTCACACCTTCTTCTATTTAGGGGTAAAGTATTAGAGCCAGACACAGATGTATATGTATCGACTCACAACATTATCAGAAAAAAGTTGTAATGTTATGAGACTAAAGTCATATTAGTAGAATAAAGAGTCAATATTCCCAGAAGAAAGTTGAAAAATGAAAAGAAGAAAAAATAGTCTTTCACATCGACAGTCATTTGAAGAGTCGTTTCAAAGACCGACTGCTGATAACACATTGATGTTGATGTGTTAAAAGGTTAAGTATTTACTTATTTGTAAAACTGACACTGAAGCGTAACTTCACAAACTACCTAACATTGTTCATTTTTAATATTTGTTGTGTTCTCACAAAATACCTGCTTCATTCCCCTAATATTATGACTTTATTCTCTTATTATTATTACTTTATTCTTATATTATTCCAACTTCATTGTCATACAGCTTTATTCTGGTGACATTATAACTTTATTCTGTTTTACTATGTCTTTATTCTGGTAACATAAAGACTATATTCTCATATCATTACAACTTTTATTCTGGTAATATTATGATTTCATTCTGGAATCACAACAACTTTATTCTTGTACTTTGTACGACTTTAGTCTGGTAACATTACGACTTCCTTATCATGCAAATTTGTTCTCATAAGACTACTACTTTATTCTTATAAAGATTTTTTTTCTTAGACTCAGTCATAATTTCCCTCCGCTCTGTGTGATCACTGCTTTGTGTTGATCCGGCACATAAAGTTCTAATAAAACATATTGAATTTTGTGGCAGCAACATGACAAAATGTGAAAAGCTACAAAAAGAAGGAAAGACAATGTTTGTAAGGCATTGCAGTTAAAGTGCAAACACGGCAGCCGTCTTCAACGCAACTTCACGTGATTACAAGTGAATCTGTCCAGAACTCTGACACGTCAAATACGTGCAATTGTGTTGGGAAGGTAGCGAAGCCGCCTTTTCCCCTTTACAAACCAGTAAACAACGGGCAGCACAGGCACCGTGACCGACGCGGTTTCATCGTGACCGTCATGAGGCCATGTTTAGCCCGAAGCTAGCAGCTTGGTGTGCTTCAAACTGTCAGGACTGAGGGGGATGGGGGGGAAACCCAGCAGAAACTTTCCACTTAGGCGCCCGCTTCACTTACATTTCATCCATTTCCAATTGGATCCAAACTGAAATCAATGCTGCAGTAATAGACGGCAAGAAACGGTCTTAAAGAGTGCATCGCTACCAGCTAAATGCGGCTGCTGGCTGCTCGATGAGGGGGAGAACAGTTTCGTTGAAATGCTGTAAAGGCTAAATCTTCTATTTCAAGATGGATTAGGGAACAGAGCGGCTGGAGTCTTTGGTGGGAGGCTGCAGATTGTCAAAGCTTTCGCTAGATAATCTGCAAAAGAAAAGAATGACTCTTCTTATTCTGCTCAGAAGCTGCACATTTCATCATCACGTATTGACGAACAATAACAAGACAACCTGAATGTGTTGTTTGAGCTGGGTTAGCAGCTCATACAGACATGTTAGAAACACACATGCTCACAATCTAGATGCTAAAAAAACCTGCTGTGAAACATTTTTGTTTGTATTTTTGCGTTTTCTGTCACACTTACATGTTTCAGATCATCTCATATATTTCCTGTTAGATTACAAAGCTGTTTTCAAATTACGATTTTATTTATTAAGATGGGAAAAAGCTGTTCCTGCCCTTTCACCCAATCCCGATTCAGGGTTTCCCCCCAGGGAACTTGCTACATCCAGTGGTAGGGGCGCCAGGGCAGTCTACCATGTTTTTGAGTAAAAAAGTTTATAGGAAATTTGAAAACATGACTAGGTAATAATGTGTTATTGGAAGACACTATTAGCAATGCCTAGGCACCAACTATAAAGGTTTAAAAAAAGGCAAACATAAAAAGAAATACATAAATCTTTTGACTTGTCACTATTCGCTGGAGTTGTTAGCATGTAGACCGGTAAAGACAGGCAGTGGCTACAATGTATAAAAAACCATATCATAAATAAACAGCGGTTAGCCTGGTGGGGGAGCAAGTAAAGCCTGGTGGCCCGCCGTGCTTATAAAACACTGAGGAAACACTGCTGATTACTGCCACACCCAAATAGTCATTACTTATGTAGAATCTGACTAACAACAAACAGCAGGGTAAAAATATAGCTTAAAGCAACACAACATGACCTGATGTAAATCATTTCCAGGACAGGTGAGAGGATCTATCACTCTGGGATCCAAGTAGAGAACCATGAAGGCGACCCTTCCCAGGAGGAAGCAGCCAATCAAGATTACTATCAACGACTCATCCAGGAAGTCCCAAATCAACCCAGGACAAAATCTAAAGTACTGCTGCCCTCGCTCGCCTCAGCTAAGGTCAGAGTTCAACTAACAGGGGAAAAACGGCAGCCATGGGACCAAAACACTACTCACCTCAAAGAACATCTCACATGTGCCCAAAAAAAAAAAACATCTCCAAGATGGTAGCTGGCCTGTATTTGTGAAGGACTTTATCAAGTCCAGACATTCACCCATTCATACACACATTCAAACACTGATGGTGTTAATCTGGTTAAATTATTTGGACCGTACAGAAAGACTCAGAAATAGAATAATGGAGATAATGGAGTGGCCTAGTCTAAGTCTGGACTTATGCCTTGTTTCCACTCCACAGTATTACACAAGTCACTGCGGTTTGGCGAGCCATTTTGTCTGTTTCAACTGTAAATGCGGGCAATGCAACGCGTGCTGCAACATTTCGGGGTTCCCCTTCAGTTGTATGGACCCTGAAACGACACCGGCACGGTACGGTTAGGGTGGCGCTGCAGACGGCACACTAAGAAACTCAAAGCCAGTTATCAGAAATGGTTTGATGTCAGTGGTTACCACTGATTGTGGTACAACCAGTTACTTCTTCATGTAGATTCTGGTTGGTTTGGATAGTTCTTTTCCCTAAAGAAATAAAGAATTATTTAAAAACTCCTCTCAATATTTCCTCTGGTTATCTACGTCTGATAAAAACATGGAAGCCTGACAAAAAAAATAAACAATTGTAAGGGGAAAACACTTTCACAGCTTTATTTAGGACGATCGTCTTAATTTCAGGCGAACAAATCACAATGATTAGCATCTTTTAAAAAAAAAGACCCTGTAATTTATTCTCGTCACACGCAGCTTTTGTCACCGGGGAGCTTTTTCAACCTTCCATCCAGCGTCGCAAATTGCAGAACGGTTTGAAGTGACAACATAAGCAGACCTGCCTGCAAATAAACGCAAAGCTCGTTGGTAGCAAACGCATGCTGTCAGCGCAAATCAAAAGCACAGCAGCAGAGTTTAGGATGGAAAAATGTCTCCACTGGTAAATGGAAGCCACAGCTGCACCAGGGGGGGAAAAAACCCAGCAGTGGGCTGACTTTATAGACAGACCGGCAGCATGCTAATACAAATTGGTATGTATTAAAAAAAAAAGGCGTCTGGTTTTTCTTTTTTTTTTTTTTTGTCGCCTCGGGTGAAAATTAGGACGCGTGCTGAGCCGTTGACGAGAAAGCCCGGGTCACAATCACTGAATTTAAAAGAAGAAGAAGAAAAAAGAAAAAACACAGACAGCACCTGCCAGGACAGTCGGACAAACAAACAAACAAAAAAAGAGAAGTCAATAAACATTAAAAGGTCATGAATTTTCTAGATAAAACCAAAGAGAAGAAGCGCGCGACTTTGTTGGAAAGGGACGACAGAAACTACTTAGACAATCAAATAAACGCTGACGGAGGCCTGTGGTCACCGAGCGGAAGTCACAAGGCTTGGAGAAAATAATAACACGCTCTGTGTCGTACTATTTTTTGTTCTCCTTTGCTCTATCCCACTTTTTCCCCCAGCCTTTCTCATCATCTCAGACACTTCGACCATTTCTCTCCATATAAGTTTTGTGCGTTTCATTTCAGCCTCCCTTCTTCTCTCCGTGTCTCAGAGTTCTCGCTTCGGTCTATTTAGCTCCCCAGCGCCGCGCGCGCCTGTAACTGATGAGTCGCTTTACTTTGAAGGTATAATTCAACACTTTGGGATTCGCGCATATTCTCTCTCTCTCTCTCTTTCTCCCTCTCTCTCTCTCTCCGACTGCAGAGGATTGTCGCCACTCGTTTCTGCGCGCGCGGAAGAGCGCAGAGCTGAAAACCAGGTGACACAAAGGTTACCTTTGCACAGCCACTGGGAACGGGGGAGGGGCTTATCGATTCACCAGCACCTGTAACGAACGAGCTTATTGGATGCAGAAAAAGAGAAAACTGAAGTGTTGCATTGCTGCTAGGCTAGTCCTTCTAGGCCTCAAGGCCCGTGGGCCACATCCGGTCCGCCGTAGCTTTTTATGTAGCCGTCTAGGTTCTAGACTAAATATTAAGTCTGCTTGAATATTATGTTATCAGTCAAATCAATGGAGTTTTTATCTGTTTACTGCCAAATTATGTCAGAGTGTCCCTCCAGTTTCTTGTGAATTATTGTGGAAATTCACAAAAAATCAACAAATCCACACACTTTTTTTGTGCTAATACATAATTGGGAGTTTAGTGCAGATTTTTCTCAAAAGTTGTAAAAGACCTTCCTACTTGTACTAACCAGCTGCCTCAGCCTTAACTGATGTCAGATTATAATCCATGAGCTGTACAGCGAGTTATAAAAAGTTGCATTTGCTGACATCAATAAGTGTAAATGTTGCAAATCTTTCCAAATTAGTACCTCAAACACAAAAGAACACACAAAAAGTATCGCGGAGGGACTGAAAAGATGTTCAATAATGTTATTTAATTTTAAGAATTCGTCGACATCTTAACAGTTTGAGAACAAGTTTTATAAATATATTCTGGAATAAGCGGCCCTTTAAGAGCATTCATGATTTTGATTTTTTCCCAAAACGAAAATGAGTTGGACGCCCTTGTTCTAGGGGGATTTGAGCTGATTCATCGCCCCAGTGAGAGAAAAACTAACCTTCACTGCAAAAATACAAAATCTTAATTTTGGTCTAGTTTCTTGCGCAAATATTTTAGTACACTTGAAATAAGACAAAACTACTTTTCAGCAAGACGTAAGACCTTATTTAAAGTCGACAATTTCTTATTGTTGAAGAAAAAAACTATTTCAAGTACTTTTTCTACAATATTAAGGAATTATTGACTAAAAACAAGCTTTTGTACCTTGCTGAAAAGTTGCTTGTGAGTTAGTTTTGCCTCACTTCAGTTGTACTAAAATATGTGCAACGAGAAACTAGACCAACATTACTTTGTAAGATTGTTTATTCAGTGTTCCTGTTGTAAAATGGAAGGAAAACAATTTTTCTTTTCAATCTGGAAAATCTAAATTGGAGAAGTGTGGCATGAATTTGCATTCGCCCCGCTGAGTCATCACTTTGCTCCAACCACCTTCCACTGCAATTACAGCCACAAGTAAACATCTCTTATCGACTTCGTACAGGTAGGAACTGATTCTTTTTTCCACTCACTTTTCGCTTCACCTCAAGTCAGACTGAACACAAATCCTCTGTGAACAACAATTCTGAAGTCTTGCCACGAGTTCTCAGTTGGAATTAGCGCTGGACTTTGACTAGGACATCTAAATTCTTGCGTTACAGGGGTCAGTTTCCAGTCTTTCACAGCCGGATTTAGCTCTGCCCACCTTGCCGTGAAATCAAATCAGATTCCCAAAGCCTCCCTGCAGAATGATGCTTCTGAGGATTGTGTCCACTGGGTGATTTTTTTATTTATTAATATTTTTATTTTCTGGGTTTTTGACCAGAACAACTCCCTCTGCATGTTCGCCGTGCCATCCACGCGGCTTGTGGCGAACTGTCTTCAGCAGGTTGGGTGTTGTGCTGAGCCCTTCTAATTTTCAGATAACGGCCTGAACAACACTCTGGGATGAGTCCGAAGCTTCAATATGATTAACTGTTTTGTAACCAGAAATTGCTTTAAACTTCTCCACGTCTCCCTGATCAGTCTGCTGTGTTTCTTAGTATTCATGATGTTTGCTCTCCACTAATCTTGGTGAATTTATACCGAGGTGAGACTGTCAAGCGATTAGTATTCTGAAAGCAGTAGGATTTGGTGGGTTTCGTTTTGCTTCCACTTCACGATTTTGTGCTGTTTCGCATAAGATTCAATTGAAATACCTTTGAGTTTGTGGCTAAAATATGGCAAATATGAAAAAGCTCAATAGGCCAGAATTATGTTGACACTGTGAATCAAACTTAGTTTATTTAAAATCAACTTTTATGAGCTACATGTCCTTTTATAATGTGATTCTCTCATCAAAAACATACCTGACGTTTTATGCATGTTTGAGAAATCCTTTAAAGAAATGGCAACTGTTCAGTTGTGCAAAACGCTCGGTGGGACCTGGCCCCACCTCTCCTCCAAGCGTCTGCCTCACAGAGCATCTCTTCCCCACTCAGCTCCTTCAGACTAGCCAGCAGCAATTAGAAAGCAGCTGGCAGAACTGAGCATCAGCTGAGTTCATTATAGGAGCTACTGCTCAATGAAACTCTGGTAAAGACACTGTTAAAGGGCTAACAGAGGAGCCATGTTGTGATGACTTCCTGAAGGCGGAGTTTCAGAAAGTGCAGGAACTTCTTAAAGAGACGAAAGCCCAATTTCAAGGCGTTAAATTTCAAAGTTAAATTCCTTTTAAGTCACATTTGATATATGTACTACACTTTTAGAACAGCTTAAGGTAACATAGTCACTTGATTGTGCTATAAAATGGCACTATGTGCCTGGAAAATACATAATACTGCCCCTTTAATCACAATCTACGAGGGTGTGTGTGTGTGTATTTTCCCTTCCCTTGAGCCCGTAGGTAGTGTGTAGGACAGAAAGTGTGAGAATATGTCACCGCGAATGTGTCGCAAAGATAAAACGCACACGTTTGTAGATCAGACATGGCCCACCTCCCCCCATTTAAACAACTCTGCTTTACAAAAACCACGCCACGATTTTGTGAGTGTGATCCTGTGCCCCGCAGTTCACGTCTTAATCTCCTGCCTTCACCCAAACTCGGCAGAGCTTGTCGTAAACTCGGTTTAATAAAGTCTGGCGGGAGCTCTCTGTCGCTGAAAAGCGCCAGTGCGACACGCACGCGGGCCGCAGATACACATACAGTCTATTAAACGAAAACCACTGAGACCCAACGCGCTCAGACAAAGCGAAGCCCACGCGTCGACTCGCGGACACGCAAAAACGTGAAATCAGGGACACGTAAGGACACAAAGACACACACTTGCGTCTCAACATAAAAACACACCCTTCCATTCCGACGCAGAGATAAAGACGCACGAGGGTTGATGCGGACCCGTGTATCTGCAGACACAAAGAGAACGACACTCAGGCTCAGGGACACAATGAGGTGGGGGAAAAAAGGCCCACATGCAGACACCATAAAAGATGTAATAGCATTAAACAGATTTAAAAACAAAACAAAACAAAAAGCAGGGACATGCATCAACAGACAGTATAGCCTTGATGACGAGCGGCCAACGTGACGCCCCAAACAGAGGCGGCATGCTGCGACGGAAAATGTGGCTCCGGAGACTTCGGCTTGGTGCGCTGAATGAAATGAGACGCAGCGACTCTGTGGAGCCACTAAAGTGTCCACGTGGCTGCAAAAGAGAGAAGTTGCACATGGAAACATGAAGACAGAGGAGAGCGCAAGGCTCCGGCTCTCAAACTGTGACAAAAGGGGGCATTTTGTTGCTTTTTGTTTTAATGAGGGGAGCGGCTTTCCTTGAAGCCACCAAAACCATTTTCCGAAAGTCAAACATGACGTTTGGCGGAGATCAACAAATCTTTGCACATTTTTCAACACGTTTCAATTCTTCCGCAGAGGATCTGACAAGGAAATCCAACAGCATTTCATCAACAGCAAAACCCAGATAAGGGAGGCAGAGACACTGCAGCGAGTGAGCTGCGGGTAGATTTTTCGGCCGCCGTAATAATATAAATGGGAGGCGGAGAGATGAAGAAGCCCGGCGAAAGCCAGCAATCATGCTGAGAGAAGCCTTTTTCACGAAAACAATTTAGCACAGTAGCCTGAGTGTACATCTGTTCCAAAGATGTCTTACAACCCGGCTTCTGTGTTGCACAAAAATTAGACAATAACTTTGTCAGGCTTTCAAAACGTAGTGAGATCTGTGAATTAATTACAATAACTACTGATCCAGTTGCGTGCAGAAGCATGTCTACCTGCTTTCAACAGGTTACGGTTAGCTTAGATTGGCTAACACCGCGGGAAATGGTTCGAAGAGGACCGAGTGTAGTAACCTGGCATGTTAGTTAATAACCATTGACCAGTTTTTGCTAATAAATTTGCTCCTAATCAGGGGGTTGCTGGTTCAAATCCCGTTTCCAGGGGTCACTTTTCCACTGTGTCCTTGGGCAAGACGCTTCATCCGCTTTGGCTGATGGTGGTCACCGGTTGAGAGGCAACCTTGCTCCTGGCAGTCTGTCAACATATGTTGAAGCTCTTACTTGAGTGCATTTTTTTAGCTAGGCTACCAAACACTCTGGTTAAATCTGGGAACATGGCGTCATAATTACTCAAAGAAATTCTTTAAAAAAAGGCAGAAACCATATCTACATAAACAGCTACTAGCTTAGACTAGCTTAGCTTAGCAGACACCAAAACAGAGATAAACTGTCTAAAGAGAGCACACATGTCTGAAACTGGCATTTTTAACATTTAGTTAAAACCACTTTTTTGTCTACACTAGTAATATCATCAAAATCTCCCCCCCAACTGTTTCTTTTAATGAATAACACTGAACACATTCCTACTTGTTTTAATCATCTTCTGATTAGCTTAGCTTAGCGAACAGAAACTGAGGCAAAGTGCTTCAAAGATCCCCGAAAGTGTGAAACTGGCACCGCAATTACTCTCAATTAAAACCCCTTTTCCCCTAAATTAGGCTTAACAAACACGACTGTCTCTTTCCAACCTTTACTTTCAACTAAATAAAAGAATAAAACGCAGGAAGAGAGGTCTTCAAACAGCAACGACAGCAACAAAAAGAAACAGTCGCTGGGCAAACAACGGGACACCATGTGGCAAAACCACACCCAGCAGACTGCAGACAGACTGCAGACAGACACGCATGCCATGGCTCACACCCACACACGCTTAGCCACGGCAGCTAACTTCATTTCAGAATCAATTAATGAAAAACACAGGCTTTCCCCACAGGGAGTGAAAGACAAATTAGATGAGTTTAATCCCGGTACAACAAATCAGACCCGCTTGGTCCGAAAGTAACGAGAGAACGAGACGAGTGGAGGGAAGATAGGTGGACAATGAATTTCAAAAAGGGAGAGAGGAAAGAGGGGCATTAAAATATGCATTAAAATATCTATCTATCTATCTATCTATCTATCTATCTATCTATCTATCTATCTATCTATCTATCTATCTATCTATCTATCTATCATATATTAATGGTGATGCCTGTTTTGAGCGTATGGTGGAGTTCATCCCTCCTTTTCCCCCCCTCTGTCTCGTTGCATTAGGTTTCAGGTTCTTTTCAAAAGAGGTTTTATTGATTTTGTTGGACGTGAAGAATCAGAATCAGACATTTGGGGGAGAGCGTATGCAGCCGGTCCGACCCGAGGCAGAAACACATATATAAGTCATAAGGAAGAGTTTCCCGTTCTCTCACCCACACCGTTCCTAAAACACGGAGAACGCTTTCTTATGGATAAGGAAAAAAGCGAAATACGAATAAAGCTACGGGATAAACTGTTCCATATGTCGCAGTTGTGAATGGCTGTGTACGCTCAAATGGTGAGATCTAAATGTGTGAGGAGATGTGAAAAGTGTTTGTGCGTGGTGAAATTGGTCAAATTTAGATTTCTTTTTTAAATAATTCGTATTAGAAGAAGTTCCAACTCCAACCGAACAAACAAATCCGCATAAGACGAAGAGGCGGCGAGCAGTTCTTCCTTTCACTGGTTCAGTGCCGACTCTGTTTTGTGCCTGTTACAAATCAGAGGTCAGTTGTCATGTCAGAGATTCATATAGCATTCAGCTGGAACTGAGCCCAGCTGCAAGTTTCAGAGAACGTTCTGCAGCTTTTGCCACGCAAATCTGACAAAAATTCTCGGTCACAAGACTTAAAACTAACACCAAACACAGATTTTCAGCTGTGTTGCACGAAAATGCACGACTCCCGTTCTCCTGATAGCTGCGGTGCGTTTCCCACACCAGACCTAACATGTAGTTCTCATAACACTTCATACCACATCATACAGACATCTGCAAAACGAGTCACCTGGTCAGAATCGTTCATTCGGACCTCAGAGTCAGTTCCAGAGTCATCACTATCTATTCACATGTGTGCGAATCATGTTTCCTGGACAGACAGCGAGAGTGCACTGCAAAAACACTGAATCTTACCATGCATTTTTTGGTCTTGTTTATAGTGTAATACCTCGGTAGACTTGAAATAAGACATAACTAACTTAGAAGTAACTTTTCAGGAAGAAATATTAACTTGTTTTTCTTAAGTCAATAATTTCTTAATACTGATGAAAAAGTACTGGTTCCATTGGCAGATTATTTCACTTATAACATGGAAAAAATGTGACATACATATTCATCAATATTAAGAAATTATTGATTAAAATGACTATATCTTGCAGAAAAGTCTTGTAAGTTACTTTTGTCTAATTTGAAGTGTAGTAAGACATTTGCACTAGATGTCTAGACCAAAAATACTTGGTAACATTTAATGCATTGTGTCATTAGATTGTCCACAAATATCAGTGTGATATTTGCACAGAAAATTTCTGTGGCATGCCAGCTAAAAATTCTGGAACAAATTTCGGGAGATTGCTTGCCGACCTATTGATCTAACACTTTCAAGCGTTTCTATACATAGGGTTAACCTGAGAGCAACTTAAAATGTTGAAGGAATCCTTAGTATTATGAATGCATTCGCCAAAAAAAGGCCCAAATGAATGCAACGGAGCTGCGTGACATTTTGGTGTTAGCGTTGACTATTCCAATAATGATACTCCATTGAAGTTGACACAACTTTCTTTCTTTCCCATCATTACCATAGCTAAGCTATTTTTCCTAACTAACTAAGGAGTTGGTATAAAGGACAGTGAAAATCCAGCCAACTGACCAATTGCATCACATTCCTTTGAATGCATTGCCCTTAAATGATACAGCATACCTAATGTTGCGTTCTTGCTTCTATGTGACAGATATTTCAAAGATGATTATTTTTCATTACATTGTCCAAACTCTAGTATTTGGTTCACACTCTTGAATCCAGTAGACAATGGAACAAAGCAACATTTGTAATCATAATGAAGAAACAATGTGATTCAAACTGCCAACTGGGCATCAATTTGAGAATGCAAAAGAAAACTGGAAAATGAGGAAAACAAGAAATTGCTGCAGTGCCAATCAACTCGGTTCTGAGAAATTTACCAAAGCAGCTGAGAAAGACTGGTGACTATGAAGATAGTCACCAGTAAAGCAACTCTTAGGACTCCTCGTTGTAATGCATGTCTCCAAAGGTTCGTTTTTCTGCTGCAAGCGCGATGCCTGGCTAGACGTCGACGGAACGCATCGACACGGCGTGGTCGGCACATCAAACAAACGCAAAGCTGCGCCAGCCGGTGTGCGGAACGGCGGCGCGTTCGCAGCGAAGCTTTACAAGGGATGACGTCTCCAGGGGACAAAACGAGAGCGAGCGCGAAGACAGCAAAAGATGAGACAAGGAGAGAGGGAGCGAGAGAAGGAGGCCAAATAAAGGGCTTGAAATTGATGGTGTGATTGTTGACTGCTGGGCGGCTCTTATCTGGGTTTCTCAGGGCTGTTGTCTAGGCGAGCCGGCCTCATCCTTGTTCTCCAATCACTTTCTCTCTCCGGGAGAAGAACAAACATAGCAGCCCCTGTACATTACTCTATTTCTACCCCCCCCCCCTCTCTGCCTTGAAGCTTTTGTAGTTCAGGTCTCCGTCCCTCTCTTCTTTTATCTCGTTTCTGTCATATTATTGTGGCCTCATCCTATGGTGCATCTTTCTTTTTTTTTCCCCCCTGCTTTTTCTCCAGACATGTTAGACATCACACAGAGAGCAGTGGGCTAGAAACAAGCAGCAGGAGATGGGGGGAGGGTTGGGAGCTATGGGGGTCAAAGGTGTGTCTACAGCAGGATAGGGGTGGGTGAGTAGGAAAACACTGAATCTCTCTCTCTCTCTGTCTAAATTCCCTTGAGAGAACACCGCCCCAGCCAACACCTAAACAACAGCAGGATTGTGGCTGCAACTGCTGATACAGCTGGAGTCAAAGGAGGCTGCAGCACTGCATGGGAGGTGAGGCCAATTAAGCGCTAACACTAGCTAATGCTAATACACAAAGGCTGTTTTGTGTTGGCAAAAGGTTGCGTACAGAGAGAAGACTTAAGAGCGTGAGTCAGCGAGGTTCGAATGAAATCAGTACGTGAAGCTTTCAAATAATCGGTGGGTGGCGGGAAAGGTCAAACGATAGGCCGGTAATCGCTTGCAGACGACAACAGAAACCAGATCGCCGGAGTCAGACGATTCACACACAGTGAATGTGCAATTCTGATTTTTTATTTAAATTTTTTTGCTGAAGTTGTTCCAGGGTTTCTCTGGGAAAAAGAGTCAACTACAAACCTAGCTTAATCTGTCTTTACTGTTACTGGTGTATGAAAAACCCTGTTTAACACAAACGAGGAAATAAAGTCTGGTGAACCGCCAGGACTATAACACCCTGCACTCATACAACTAATTAAAGTTGAACTGTGACTGTGAATGGCTCACGAACCCAAAACGACCCGCATGCACAGGAGGAGAAGACGTAAACCTAAATGCAGCAGAGTTTACAGAAGCAGTAATGGATGCCGCCGTCTATGGATCGGTTTTAAAGTTTTGTTTATGTCTGGATTTACCACAACTGGCTTCTACTGGTGCAGAATTACGGCACATGTCTCACATCAGTGGCGTAAAAGTGACTGCAGACACTTTCAGAATTATCTGATACATATCCAACTCAGTACCACATGTGAAAGTGGATCAGATTTTTTGGGTTGATGAAAAGTTTGGAATTGGGCGGCTCAGGCTGCTGTGAAAAAGTCAAATGGGCATTTGGGCCAACAAAATAAATTTGGATCACATTTGTTTTCTGCGAGAACGTAGCCTTAGACAAAGCCATATCTGAAAGGAAACAGTATTTTCAAAGATATGAAAGACAGAGAGAGCAAAACGTGAAGCAGATAACAAGAAGGACACAGATCCTTTTCAGTTTTCAACCTCAGCATGATGCTGACAGCAGGTTGGATATCTTAGAGTTAGGCTAAGTGTTATTAAAAGAACATGCAGACTTCACTGCATGTTCTTTTAATTGCTAACTTAAGGCAGTCAAACTAGTTCAAAATGTGTAGTTTTGAGATAGTCCTAAAACCCTGCTTCTGCTGCGGAGGTGGTACCCTCAACAGAAACAGACAGCCTCTTTAGGACACACAGGCAGGATGCTATCCGGTCCAACCTACCGGGTTCTCATTCACCCCAGATTAAAACCAGAGCCGGTACGACGTCAGACGTCACAAAAAACGCCTGACTGGTCGATCGGGGGGTAGAGGGGCTCCTGGGGGGGTTCCAGTCCTCCCTACGCTCCATAAATCCTGGTGCCCTAAAGCAGTTAAGTCCACCTCACCTGAGTTCTGTATAAAATGTTGAAAAACGGACCTGTCCTCGTGCTGTTAAAAAACAAAAACAAGTCCTCCATTACAAGTAAAAGCCACTTTGCTCCATCATTGATGTCTGAACAATTAGGAGTTGCATTGACTTCCCAGCAAGACTGTAGGTTGTTAGGAACACTGCAATAACTTTGAATTTCCAATTAGAGGTGCTGCACTGTGCATACAGCTGTATTCTCACCTATTAGTCCACTAATGACTAAATGATTTTCCAGCAAGGGAACAGGAAATAGGAAGGGTAGTTCCCAGCCTTCTACAAAAAAAAAAAAAAAAAAAAAAAAAAACTTAAGCTACTCCCACACACCAGCACAGAGCTCTCGGAGTGCAGCCTTGCATGGGCCCTCCTGCTGCTGATAAGCCTCGCATGGGCCCCGACGTAGTGCCTGCCCCAGAGAGAGGCCATTAGCCCGGCTGCAGCGCCTTCCCGGATAAGCCTCAGCTTACCAGCCTGCGAGCCACAGGGCAGCCTTTTTATTGTTCCTTCAAAACTTTATGTGTGAGCGTGGGGCATCGGCTGCGTCTGTAACACAGGCTCCAGCAGACCCGATTCCTGTGTGCGTGTGTGTGTGATGCCGTATGCTCCCGGCAGTTCCTGTACACTAACGGCCGGTCCCACGGTAGGGAGGGGGAGCTCCGTCAGACCAGAACAATGCCAGACAAAAAAGGGGGCTGCCATAAAAACAAACTACCGTGCACGAGGAGGAGGGAGGATGGGGGGACTACTTTCTCCTGCAACCCCTCCCAGTGAACCATATCTGCATCATAATTCAAAATTCACAAAAATATGAATCGGTACTTTTAAGTTGATGTGACACAACATGGAGAAAATTCAGAGACACGCCGGTCCGATATCGGTTATCTGTACCGCTCCCGATATCGGGAAAAAGCAAAATTCTACATGGAGTTATCATTAGTTGAGTTTCCATTACAAATGTTTCCAAATCTTAGTCAATATTCTGCTAATGTCGAAAACCACAATTTCACAGTTGCAGTGTTTCAGTTAAATAAGAAGTGAAATTAAAATCACACATGAAAAAGCTTGTTCACATGATAAGTCATTAAAGACTGTGGCAGCAACGGATGTAAACAGTCACATGAGAAATATTCCTACTTCAGCCACGATCTACCAGCCGTCAGAGCAACTGTCTGCGTGTTGTTCTGACACTTTTCCCCACGTTTTGGGAAAATAGTAGCCGTTTTACAGAAGAGCGATGGCTTCAACACGTTGGAATGACACACAACTTTTTATTATTTATGTTACATTATATTTAGAATTCCTAATTGTACTTTCTGAACCATTTGAAAGGTTTTGTTTTGCAATGTTTGACCAAGGTAGTCAACCTGTTGTTTTTGTCAGTTTCTTTATTTTTTTATTTTACATTGGCTGCTCCATTTCTAATTCCACCAACTGAGCAAATTAAAGATGTTTTTACCCGTTTTACCAAGCTTTTGAAGCTATTGGTCTATTCAAATGTGCTGCAGAACTATTAAGGACATTTGTAATTCACTGCATTTTTGTTGTGTGCCAAAAAAGAAATGTTTCCAATCAACTCTGCACTATTTTTCTACACTGTATCAGTATCGAACGATACTAAGTCTCAGATATCTGTATTGGAGGTGAAAAAGGTGGATTTGCAGCAGGAGACGCTAACTGAATATTTAAAACATGCGTCATCCCAGGCTCACACTAACATGACGGGAGTCTCGATTTTGCACACATGTTTCAGCCTTTATGTGTCACCGAACCCAAGAAGGGGGAAAAAGGGAGCAATTCAGGCAGTCGTCTGTACAGAGAGCGCAGAGCGGACAACTGAGCCAGAAAACATCTGCTGACTCGGAACAAACGAAACAACAACCAGCCGACAGACAGCCGTGCTGGGGCCTCCGAAAAGAAATAAAATAATACTAAGTGCCTTACACTGTGCCCCCGAAACACAATAGGCTATCTGTTTTATGGCTGAGAATATCGTTCTTTCTCTAGACACAACTCAGCACAGACAGAGTATAAAACACATCTGCGGATCAAGACAGAATCAATCTGTAAAAAGAGACAATAAAGATTTCTTTTTTGAGCAACTCTTTGGCTCAGGAAGAACAAAAAAGCAAATGTGAAGAAGAAAAAAAATCTCTTTTGCAAAGTATTGTAGAAAAGATAAGCAGATTCATGGCATCGTACAGTTGGTTGGATTGCTCTAAATGTTCAAAAACTGGTCCACACTCTCTTGGATCCTTTGCTAAGAAGCCTAGTTTTTGTGAAATTCAGAGGTTTAATTTGCGGCTCCGCTAAACTTGGAAACATGCCGGCGCTTTAAAGTGAAGTCTGGGATTTTATGACGCTGGAGGGATGCCAGGGTGACATGAGCGTGAATTTTTCTTTGGCCTATGCAGACCCTTTAAACGCAGGACGGAACTTCAGTACCATATAAAAAAAGAAAATGTAAGTATTATTTTCATCTCAGGTTTAAGATTTATGACACTTTATTATTGGTACAAATATTTCAAACATTCCTAATGCTTCTAAAGCAATATTAGAGAAAAAGTTGTTGGTATTTCTAACAATTTAGTTACTGGCATTGTGATTCTGATACTAAAGCAAATATATATAAACATTCACTAACATTCCATCGTTTCCTGTGCAGAACGCTGAGTGTTTTCAGCCTTGTGCTCATTATGGATCAACACTGGGAGTCCATCAAGCCAGTATTAGCAAGCTAATTAGTCTGACTGTGTCCAGGTAGCGCCTGCAGTCGGCTGCTTAACAAACATGAGGCTCCTAGAGCCACTTAAATAAGAGTGACAGGTGGCGCTCCAGTAATTGTCAACTGAAAGACAGTTCAAATTTACCATTTTTTCTACTTTGTACCTCGGGGAAAGTTAGCAACAACAGGTTGGGGAGGGGTAACACTAGCTAATTTAGCTAGTTTAGTGGAGACAATTATTGAATATTCTAGTCTTCTGGTATCTATATTGTCCTAACATCATAGAATGGTGTGAACTTTTTTTTTTGTGGTTTTGAAACTATTTATTTTAAAACCCCGTATTTGGACACTGGTAACCAGCCTGTGCCTGTTGTTTTGAAAAGTACACACCATGTGTACAATGTAACACTCATCTCTCACTACGATTAATTAAAAACCATGAAACCATTGTGTTGCATGTTGATAAATTCACATACTTAAATCATTGGCATATGCCAAAAGGCTTTTCCATTTCCTGATTTCAGCTAGTTTTTAGGCTCCAGAACTGATTTTACCATTACCACAGGCTGTAACCTGATAGCCATGTTGTCTAAAGATCAATAAAAATAAAAAAAACGCTAAAACAATCAATACTGTTGTAGTGGAAAGCAATACTGGAGGCTGCTGGCTAGTTTGTGTTGTCTTTTTTATTTTTAAATCTTAGTAAACCTAGAGCAAAGTGTTTGAATAAATAAGTTCTTTGTTATAAATTATTTTTGCTTTAAATATGCTTTTTTATCAAAACCTCAGCCTGAATGTGGAAGAGAGTTGCCGGCGCAGCACAAAACTCTTTGTTTTGCTAACTATCTGCATTAGCATGTGCATGCTAATGCAGATAGTTAGCAAAACAAAGAGTTTTACTCGACAGTCAGCAGACTAAAACATCACAAAGACATAATGTAGTGTTCAGCGACAAGGGAAGCTTTCTCAAAATATGTCACTTTTCTTTAATTCATACAAAAACAGCAAGCTACAATCTAAGCTAGCTAGCCAGAGGCTAAATGCTCCCCTTTGATACTTCCCTAACGAATTCTGGAGCCATAAAGACCTTTACATTTCTTCACTGCTACATCGTCCCTTATGTCAATATTTAAGGACACGCCGGCCTTTAATGAAATCTCTAATAAGCAAAAAATCCATTTCACCTTGTAGCTCTAATTAAGTGTCCTGATTTACATAAATCCTTGAACAGTAACCCCGTTATTGAGCGGTTATCCAGAGATAAACGGCGAGGAGGGCAGCAGATGGTCAGCAGTGGTCAGCTGTTAATACACACGCGGGTCGGGACTGCCCTGCCCTCCCGTTCTGCCGGCCATTAATAATGCAGAGCCACCCAGAGGAACTCCAGCGGGAGACTTTTTAAACTCTGCTGCAGGAAAGCACAAACCTTGATGTCATGACTGGAAGCAATGGATTTCTCTCCATCTGTTTGTTCGTTTGAATCAGAAAACAGTAATTAGATTTGGGCGATGTCTCTCTCCACTGCACACTGACGTTTTCTTGTGTTGTTTGTTTTGGGTTTTTTTTTTTTCATAATTGCATTGATCAGCCAAACAGGAGGGAAACTACAAATTGCAATGAAAAAGCTCTGACAAGCAAAACTTCCGCCACGGCGCAAGAAAGAGAGAGGGGAAAAATTTCAAGATGTACCGGCCCAGCGTATTTGCTTCCAGGATGTCAGTTTTGCTCCATATTGGATTTTCAGCAAGTCAGTCTTTCCTGGAAACATTTTCTCTCCCTCCCTCCTTCCCTCAGGGCTTATTTACTTATTTATTGATTCCTCCCAAAGGAGGAATGCATCATTCATCGCTGGTGACAAATATTTATCACTGCGTTGTATTTCTGTGATCGGGGAGTCGTGCGTTTTTCTTTTTTTTCCTTTTTCTGATAATGTAGTTAATTTTTGACGGCAACGTCAATAAGATTTCATTTAATCTGCGTGAATTGATTTCGTGAGAGAGGAGAAAAAGATTCATAATGGCTGCTCTCCGAGCATTTAGTGCACTGGCACTACTATTAGAAACCACCAAACAGATTATAGCACTCTCTCCACAGTATCATTTTTATTCACAATAGACTGAATATGCACTTGTCTGTTCAATTAAGGCTGAGCTGTATAAGTGGCAAGTGCTTACACTTTGGCAATGCAAAAAAATAAAAAATAAAAATGACCTCATTAGGCTCCTGAAAGTGAGCGGGATTAAGTGAGGAAGTTGGAAAAAGGAAGGTAGGGGGGAAATCTGTCTAAATAAGAAAAGGGGAGGAAGAGAAAACGCTCAGAGAGGCCATAGTTGAAGGAGAGAGAAAAAAATCACGTCCTGGAACAACTGCAATCAGGGCTGCTGCTAGAAGCCCCTGAATCTGTCTTCGCTGCCTGACGGAAACTTCTCAACAGGTCTGGCATCCACAAAGACAGGGCTAGAGGTGCTGCAGCGGAGTGAATGAGCTCCAGAATGCACAAAACCTCACAGAAGAGAGTTTCTGTAGCACACAAACCAATTTAAAGGCATACATGTTGTGCAGAAAACCAAATAGAACCATAACTCTGAACAAATGTTGTTGATTTCTGCATAGTTGGACAAAGTGTGACGTATTGAGACGGAGAATTTGAATCAAACTTACATAATCAAGAGGCAGAGTTAGCTAAGTCACTATTCGTCTGCTGAAACAGTTAATCGTGATGAATCGATTGTTGAAATCACCGTCAACTAATTTAGTGATCGATTATTTGTTCATTTGAGTATACAGACTCAAAAAAGGCCATTTGATAATTATTCCAAAACTGAACAAAATCTATGCACATTTAGCATTAAAGATAAAAACACCATCGTCTGTAATTCTGCTCTACCTGAAGCTCCTCAAGTGGCATATGTATTGCTTCACTTTACTTCATTCAATAAAGAAATGCTATGCTACCCAGTTGTATGTTTGTTGTTGTAATAAGTTAGAAATGGAGCAATGTACACAGCAAAGTGTCCCAATAAAAGTTTCAGCACAGCAGTGGAAGTCTCAGTAGAGAGTGAAGACACACTCCTTCTGTGTATTTTGTAATAAGAGCGTGTCTGCTCCAGCCTCAGCAAGAGGGCCTCGCTGTTCTCTACTTTACAAAACACATCATCCAATAAATAAAATCTTGCAGTAAACTCCCCCTTGTTTACTCAGAACATTTGATTCTGAACCAACTTTAAACAAGTTAAATGCAGAACCAGGCATGTGCAAAAAGTCTTAAAAAAAAAAAAAAAAAAAACTATTTTCAGTTCTGTGTCAGAGACCATCAGATTTTTATTCCTATATTCCAGTCTTCACACATTCACATTTGTGATAGAAGGAGAGAAAACATCACTCCCAAACAATGGACGCCATGTAGATAGCGTCTACTTGTTGTTATGGAGACTAAGATGCGACTCTGCTAACTCAGCAATGTGGCAAGGTAAATATGAGTCACTGTCCAACCTAACAGCCAGCGGCTAAAATAAACGGACCTCTGTGTTATGACTGTGAATTTTTACCAAACTGAAAGTGAGTTGCCACTTGTTGATCAGAAAGGTCTGCAGTCTGTTGCACTGAGTTCCTCTTAGTCGTGCTCTCTGGCGTAAACCCGTGCAAACGACTCTCAAACGAAATGTGGGTATCGAGTTCCCATCGATACTTTGATTACAATAAATATTCATGACTGCAGCAGAGTCATACACCACGTGACAAAAATGCCGATTTAACACTTTCACTGTTTTTTTTCTCAAGTTGACTAGTGGAAAAACAGCTAAAGGGGATATAGGTTTCTGATTTCGCATTAATCTGTCTTTCCTGACAGGGAGAGCCCCGTAAGCTCCTAAAAGACTTCAAGGGGACTCTGGGCCTGCTTTTGGTTCTCAGGTTTCAGCCTGGTTTCAATACCCTTAGGTAGCAGTGCTGCTGACAATTTAGCTCTAAAACGGACTAAATATACCATGAATGTTTTGATGCTGCAATCTTTTTCTTTTTTCTCACATAACATCTTCAGCTTTAATTGGACAGACAGAGTGCTGACCAAGCAAGAGGAAAACTCACAAAACTGACTAAAAGCTTCAAGATATGTCAAATGTCTCCAGAGGGGAAGTTTTATGCTTGCATAAAGAGGTGCACAAGTTTTTCACTTCCGACACGATACCGATATTGCAGTTTTGATTATTAGCCGATTCCGATACAATATCAAAAATCAACAACAATAAGTATGAGAACAACCAACTCATTTATTATTAACCAATCGACACTGAAATGCTGGGCTGGAATTCTGGAGAGGAGTGCTTATATCGGAGATTTTGGATGCAGGCCGATATAATCCGATACTTGCTTTTGGCTTATATTGGACTGATATTCAACATCAATATCAGATCGGGACACCTCTGCTTATAAACAGTATGTAAAAGATTTAGCTATTTGGTCCCAATGGGAAGATGTATGTTTGGATATGTCAAGGTGAAGCTTTAAAAATGTAATTGTGTCACAACAGGGTGGATGCTAAGGGGTTCTCTCACAGCCAGTGGTGCTGATGCACTTCACACAATGGATGGGATATTAAATGAACACAAATTCAACAATGATCTTAAACATATATCAGAATTTCAATTTTTAACGGATAAAGCTACATCGACTTGCTAAAGGACATTTTATCCGACTACAAATGATGGTGTATGTACATATTTGACCCTGTATGTTTCCTTTGTGTCAATTTTAGAAAACTTTTACACTAACCGGCAGGGATTTTTTAAAATTAAGAAGTTGTTTTATCATTCCATTATTAAAAAAAAACAAAACAACAATGGTTGTACCTTTAAAAGCACTAAATTAATTACCAATTGTATGTGAACTCATCGCCACTGCAGATTTCACACGACATCCTAGTTTCCTCATAGTGAGGAAAAAAAAAAAACTATTTTCTGCAAACCTTCCAGATGGCAAAAAGGGAAAAGAAAAAAACCAAGACAAAACAGATCTTTAATATAAACAACTTCTCCTCCCTGGGAAGACTAAGGAGAACATATAAACACACCAACACAGGCTCATCTCTAGTGATGTGCTAATCACGTGCTAATGTGGAACATAATTCAGTGTTTGAGATTGTGATTTTCAGGCTCCACAAATCATTGCTAACCATGCTATCTTACTCCTATGGCTGCTGGAAAACATAAAAATATCGGCTCATGCAGATTGGAGTCGTGTACGAATGATGTTTATATCACTGCGCTCCCGGACCGAGGTTCATTTAGCATGCTGTCGGTGTAAACAAGCCCCTTCCTTTGCTTTCTGCTGTAAACATCAGCCCATCCAGCCCAGGCCTGTGCCCCCTCCCCCTTGCCTACTGTTCCCCATGAGCTCTCACATGACCCATCTGCTTCAGCTTTCTGGCCTTCCATGGGCCGTTTCTGATCTACACAAACACACACGCGCGAGCACTCGCCAGCACTAAAAAAGCTGCGGTATCTCCATTCTGTTTGGCTAGCTTCTGAACACAGAGGGCAACGCCTGAGATGAGAACTCCCTTCATCTCAGCAGGAAACACAGACCTGCTTGAAACAGTAACGTCCACAGCGCATTTAGCTTCTGGAAGAGATTTTTGTTGTTGTCCCTCCCCCATCCCCTAAAATATAGAGAGGTGGGAAAAATTGTAGCTGTATTTGGATGAAAACGCCTATATTTTCCCAGCCGTGCCTCCAGTTAAAGTCTGGCGCATCAACCATTCCCCTCTCCACATCTAAAGCAAACAACCGGGATCCAAACACCTCGCCGAGCGAGAGCTCAAGCATCAATGGTCCCGTTACCACGGCATTCGGCCGCCTGCTGTGTGGCTGGCGGAATCGGTCGCGTTGACTCGATGCATGTGGCACGTAGATGACAATTAGGCACGCGCAAACAGACGTGTACCAAGCAGGCAGGAGACATCTGGTGCAGTGACGACATAATGGCTATGATGCAATGTTGACCCTTACGCATTGCTGCTGCCATGTGCCGCAGGAGCACATACACACACACACACACACACACACACACACACACACACAGGGTAAGATTGATAATGTGAAGCTGAAAACAGGACAACCAGATCATGAGACAATAACAACCTACAAGATGCATTGACAAGAATGAGATGAGATCTGAGCAATAGTTTTTAAAATGCTAAATATCACAGCGTTTCTTTTTGCTCCCCACAAATGATTAAAAGTGTCTTAAATAATCTAATCATTGGGGAACGTTCCATTCCAGGTTTGACTCGTCGATATACAATTGTGTTTATGACTGACTAATTCTAAAGTGTCCCTAATGCCAAAAAAGCACAACCTTCTGATTGCTCAATAAAATGCAATAAAGTTTTCTCAACAATCTCAACAATGCAGCAAACTTAGCTGAATGTCTTCTTCACAGTTTCTCAACTAAGGGTCAGACGCCAGCAAACGCTATTTGCGGTTCAGTGTTGTCAGATTCAGCTATTCTCTAATTTTTCTGTGGAACGTAACTCCCAATTATTTATGGTAAATGCTAGAATGGTAAAAACTAGCCAGGTCAGGGCCCTCAACTATTGATTGCTGGAGCCGTGGACTTTGTTGAAGTTATAAATTTCATACAACTGCTAATGTTTACCCTTGATACATGTAATGCACCAGTCCGACGCTATGAAATTTACCAAAATTGCCTACATTGTAAGCAGCCATCCTAAGTTGCAAAGAGAGAAGTGTCGATCTGAATGAGGCCGCTGTTGATGTCAACTCAATCTTTGAAAGAGTGACCAACACAGACTGAACGACTTTGTTCACTTCGTCCGCTATTGCTAAATCTACAAGCTGACTACAATTCTAAAACAGCGCCGAAAAACAACATCGTCATTCTTAACATCGTCATTCTCAACTTGTCCTTCTGTTCGCTGATTAACCTGGTTGAAATTCTACCCGAGGAATCCACTTCAATGGGAGAAATCCCAGGCAGAGCAGTGAAGGCAGACTAGAATCAAGTGAAACTGTGCAGGAAGGCAATGGTCAGGTTGTGCCTAGTTGTGTTTTTTTTTTTTTTTCCATAAAGCATAACTTAAATATTTGAAAGAATAATGCAAATGGAGAGAAATACTTAGGTGCACTGATCTTTGACACGGTATTGTCTGGCATTTTTAAAGCAGCCAAACCAGGAACGTTTTTAGTTTTTCCTGCCGCTGACTGGCACAACAGAAGACTGTAGATGTTAGCTTCAGCGGTTTCCACTGTGTGTATTATTGCACTTGAAGGTATATTTGATGTTTGAACTATTGAAACGTTCGCTTATTACCCTTTTTAGAGGAGGTCTCAAGTGTTCGGTCATTTCAGCTATTCGCGGACAGTTGCAATCCCTACAAATATCCGCAGTACTTGTAGGGCTAGCAAGCTGGGCTAGCAAGCAGTTATTGCTGACTTTGTAGAAGCAGCAGAGCAGACGTCCCATACGGGGGATTAGTCCTTGACGCAGCCATCCTGGGGCCCATTCCTGACCATATTTGCTGCAAGTCTTCCTCTCTCTGTCTCAATACAGTGAGTAAGTGTCACCAGTGCCACACAATCTTAAAAACAAGAAGATTACATGATGACAGTTTTGTTTCTGTTAATGTCTAAGGCTAGTATACAGAAAGAATTTAACACCGGTCCATACCCATGCCTTTGAAACAGCATTTTAATCCTAAAACATAACCTAGTACGATTTTGAGTGTATTCTTAGGAGCCTTGGTGTGGCTGTTCATAGATGACAAATAAAGCTTGCATCTTTTAATGAGGCTTGTAACAGTTTTGTTTCTGAGAACAAAAAGGTAATGAATTGTCTCCTGTGACTCTGTCAGCTTGTTGGAAGATAATAGTCTCAGACGGCAGCGAGTCAATGACACACAGAAAAACACGCTAACCAGCCATAAAAAGGATGTAAAAGTTCTAAGAGTTGTGTCTCGCTGGTACTCAAATGACATTAAGAAAACATTAAACAGCCCTTTGAAGCAGCACGTGTGTGTCGCTGAACGGCTCAGCCCAAGCGTGGCTGTCTGCAGTCGGGGTGTGTGTGTGTGTGTGCTTGTGTGTGTATTGCTGGCAGTTGAGATGAATGTGCGGGAAGATGGGAAGGAGGGTGCCCATCAGGATCTCTTCATTGTCGGACAGACAATGAAGAGATGGAGACGGCAGGAGAGCTGTGACTCGCTCAATAGAGGCATTAACATCTGAGTTCAGTCTGTGTGTGAGAACAGGCACTGTGTGAGGCTTTGTTATAACTAACACTGGATTTCAAGTTGATGTTTTAATTTAAGCCAAAAAAAATATTCATAAACCAAAACTGTTTTCAACGACAGCTCCTTTTGAAACTGCTTCACATAATCAATAAAAAGGCCATGAACTTCCCTTTATTATTAAGATTAGACTATTATTTGGGACAATCAGCCTTATTTCTTTTTTCTAAACCTAGAACCTGAACTATTTGGGAATTCCTTAAAGACAATCATTCACTCTCAGCTACAGTGCCAGATTTTAGGAAGAGCTTAAAGGGGGGAAGTACTTGCTTTCTCGGGACCCCAAAATGTATCTTTTTGTTTTTAAATTAGTTAATGTTTTATGTAGATACAGCAAACATAAAGTGAGGTGTTTTAATTAGATTGGTTTTGTATAGGTAAACAATACATAACTATTGGAGAACGATGATGTTATAACCACGCCTCAAATCTAGCCTGAAAGCACAAGATTTTCAGCTAGTTTTAGTTAGTTGAGACTAGCCAGCTAAAACTAGATTGTTTCAGCTAGCTTTAGCTGACTGGATGTAGCTATGTAAAACTAGCTAAAACTAGATTGTTTCAGCTAGCTTTAGCTGACTGGATGTAGCTATGTAAAACTAGCTAAAACTAGATTGTTTCAGCTAGCTTTAGCTGACTGGATGTAGCTATGTAAAACTAGCTAAAACTAGATTGTTTCAGCTAGCTTTAGCTGACTGGATGTAGCTAGCTAAAACTAGATTGCTTCAGCTAGCTTTAGCTGTCTGAATGTAGCTAGCTAAAACTAGATTGTTTCAGCTAGCTTTAGCTGAATGGATGTAGCTATGTAAAACTAGATAAAACTAGATTGTTTCAGCTAGCTTTAGCTGATTGAATGTAGCTATGTAAAACTAGATTGTTTCAGCTAGCTTTAGCTGACTGAATGTAGCTATGTAAAACTAGCTGAAACTCTGTATGCTTGCTAGTTTCAGCTAGCAGGCATACAAGCAGCTTGTTTGAGCTAGCTGAAACTAGCCGAGACTAGCTAGTTTTTCTTGTTTGTCTTTGGTAAATTACAATTTCTGAGTTGCTACAGGCCACGTCACATACAGGCCACGCATGGGTGCTACAACATTTTTGGCAACACAAAAACTACAAAAATTGCTTCAGAAAAATATTTTCATATGAACACTTTTTTTTTTAAATCTGAGAGAACAGCTTGAGCTATCTAATTGATTATGAAAAGTTATTTTAACATACTTAAAAGTTTTTAAACAAGTTTAGCCAAAAGTACATGCAAATTACAATTTTCATTGGGCTGAAAAACCATTTCTAAATGCAAATCACTACCAAAGGAACTTCAGTCAACTATCATATCCAGAATAGTCAAACTAACAACAAAGTTGAGAAACAAGATAGCTGCTCAAGAAAACCTGAAGTAATGAACAAAATATGATTGTTGATTGACTTTAAATTGTAATAGAATTCATAAACTTCAAACAGAATATTTTTATTGTTTTCAAACACAAACCCAATAAATAATCAGTTACAATTTACATCTGTGGCTACAGGACACCAAACCTGACACCGGCCCCAGGGCCCACATCTTCCTAGATCCAGCCCTGCTAAATCTGCTACAACGGCTGTGTGAACCTTCAATGGTACAAATCTGACTTTGGAGAGAAGACCCCCACAGCGACGCTTGCATGAAGCCCACATCCTCCAGCCCACATCGCTGTGACGTGCCTCCACTAACTCCTCCCACAAGCCTCATAGTGTCTGCGCTCTGCACCACCCACACCACCCCCCGGCCCTGTCTGTTAGTTAACTGGTGCTGGCACCATCCAGCTTGTAAACCCACCCACCCCCCACAGAATCCCACCCCACTCAATGTCCAGAGTGGACACACGCCCATCCGGCCCTCCCCCTTTCCTGAGTAATTACAATAATCACTCAACTGAAGCTAATACTTACTTCATTAGGTAAATCTGTAAGGGAATAAGGAGGGAAAAAGCACTCCAACGCAATATTTCTAAGCAGTGGTGGATTATGTTAGAAGTTTTTTATGAGTTGAAGCTCATCCAAAAAAAATAAAAGCGGTGAATTTAAACCTCTGCATATAAAAACTGCCCACATACAAACAACAATTTTCCATAAAACGAATCAAACTCACTTAGTTCAATACCTGCTTGGTCATGATTTCTACCTGCTTTTACTATTTTGTTGCATATTTAATCAAGATAAAATAGATCCTCCCCCCCATAAAATAAAAAGCTGTACATCACATGTCTCTGAGATGACATAAGACACTGTCTTACTTTAACGGCAGGAAAACATCTTAAATCTGAAGGAGGTTTGTAAAGACAGACAAACGATTCCAGAGCTGAGGTGTCACAAGAAGGGAAGATGTTCAGATAAGCTAATATAAAATAAGTTCAAACAGAATACAGCATTTAGTCATTTTACCAGCAGCCACTGCGCGCCCAATCCAATTAGAACATTTCAAAAAGGAAAACAAACAGATTTTCACAACGTAAAGTCTAACAATCATCATCTGCTCAGTTTCACCTCTGCGGGCACCTTAAGAGTCATGTGCTGCATGGTTGACTCCCCTGACACGGAAATGCAACTCATATGTTTCAGAATCCGAGTCAAAGTTTGCCAAAAGTTGCTGCTTTAGCTACTTTGCTAGCTTGTCAGCTCAATGTTGTCCCCTCCTGTGATGTCATGGACTTAAATAAACACAAAGCAGAAAAAGTGTTTTTTTTTTTGTTTTTTTTTTTCAGTGTGTCTTTTTCAAAATAAAACTGTGTCATTGTGAAACCCTGCTGCGTGAAATCAAACATATTACTTGGTTTAGTTTTTACCCTCACTTTAAATTTGTTAGAAGGAGGGGAAACAATACACCAGTGGGTAGACTCTTTAAAATATTGAGGAAGGCAAACTACTCTAGGTAAGTCAGAGATGATGTGCTGGGATAATAAAATAAAGTCTGGTGAAGCTCTTAGAATTTGAGAGCTAAATATTCCAGATTTACGTGAGAGGGTTGCAGAGTCACATCTGGCTGAGTCAGACGCTTTGTGATGTACGTTGTGCATTGATTTATTTATTTTTTTTGGTAGAGCGGCTTACTCAGCGTGTGCTTTCCCGGAGACGGTTCCCCTCTTTCTCAGCCGCTCCTGGCCGCACTGCGCCGTGTTTACACCGCGCCGCACCGAGAGAAAGTTGCGCCGCACCGAAACCCAGAACCGGTAACCCGACCGTACCGTCGTCAGCCTTACCGAAGCGGCGCATCGCGTAGCCGCTGATCGCGTTATTGCTACAAAAATACACATCTACAGAAAGAGCGAGCTGCCTCACCGCAACAGTTGATGCTCCACGCTCACAACGCTGATGTGGTTTTTCCACCTTTCCCACCTCCGTTGACTTCCTCGCTGCGCTCTCAGCCGCCACCATATGAATAACGGCTCCAAACTTACCTTATTATTACACTGATGCTGCTGATGATCGCAGCCGCTGCGTCCTGCCTTTTTTCCTCCCTCCACAGCCGACGGATCCAGCAGGCTATCCTTCTCCTTCTCTCCTTTATTTGGCGTTTGTTGTTTCTTTCTTCTTCTTTTTTTCTTTTTTGTTTGACTTATAAATTATTCCACATCCCCCATCAATCTCTGACGACTTGGTCCGCGGTTCCTCTCTCCCGTGTCCTCTCTGATTTGAAATGTTGGGACTTAAAAGAGGCCAATCGTGCCATATGATCCTGTCATTCAGTTTCTGCACAGAAGAACTGGCTCCTCTACGCGCAACTCCCCTCCCAAGGCTTTGTAACACGAAACCCAGAGGAGGAAGAGGAGGAGGAGGAGGGGAAAAAAGGAGGAGGAAAAAGAAAGAAGGGAGAGCGTAAATTTAATCCACTAAGTGGGACGAGCTAGAAGGATCTGTCCGCCTCTCTGTCTCAGAAGTTTCAGCAGTCTGACGGAGAAATGTGAGCGCTGCGTCTCTGTGCCAGGCTCCGCTAGAAATGATGAGTGCTGCTGCTGCTGCTGGTGCGTGGCGCTGCAGCGTGGTGTGTGTGTGTGTGTGTGTGTGTGTGTGTGTGTGTGTGCGCGCCCCCCTTCCACCCCGGCCTGCTTCTGCAGTACGCAGCGCAGCAGGAACCTGGGAGGATTTAAAAAAAAAAAAAAAAAAGGCACACAAACTCGTCTCCGCCCATTAGCCCCTATGAACAAGGGCCCCGACATCCCAGGACCCCTGCAGAAGCCAGTTTTCATTGTGTGCAAAGTAAAGGTCTGTTTTTTTTTTGTTGTTCTTTTGAGGGGGTCCTCAACATGGAGTCTGGCCCCGGACAACCCAGAGGTGCTTTCTAATGAGGGGCCGCTCACAACCAAGTGAGCGTTTTGGGGAATAGGGCTTTTGGTTCTAGACACCAGCGGTCAGTTCTGGCTCTGACTAAACCAGAGTCCTGCTCTGAGAAAGTCTGACCTGCAACACCTGGAAGGCTGGGGAGTTTGTTTGCCGATTGAAATTGTTTGCATTCTGTCCAGTTTCCACCGCATAAAAAAAAGAAAAAGAAAATTGACTCCTTAGGATTTTATGTCACAGATCTACGGAAGCCAAGAGCGGACATTTTACCGCATATGCTGTTTCCCGATTGTTTTCTCAAGCTAAGGACTTAATTTTCCATTTCTGCATATACTTCTTTCCTGTTGTTTTCTCAAGATGACGGGTTTTCCCCAGAGAATGAGTTAATTTCTCAGTCTCTTGAGATATCGAGCTAGCTTCCCATTTTCTCAAAATAAGTTAATTTCCCGATGGTTTTCGCAGTCGTTTTCTTGAGATACTGAGTTAGTTTCCCTGTTTCTCGAGCCAGCGAGTTCATTTCTTGATGGTTTTGCCGAGACAACTTAATCTTGAGACATCAAACGTTGTCTTTGGGAGACTGCGAGTTTGATTGGTGTGTGTGTGTTAAACCTGACTCCATCCTTCAAATCCATG
This sequence comes from Alfaro cultratus, assembly GCA_903066825.1. Taxonomy (NCBI): domain Eukaryota; kingdom Metazoa; phylum Chordata; class Actinopteri; order Cyprinodontiformes; family Poeciliidae; genus Alfaro; species Alfaro cultratus. The sequence goes on from CAEFZX010003642.1 coordinate 43,720, forward strand.
CCACAACAGCATTCGATTAACTCGCTATCTTGAGGGAACCATCGGGAAGTTAAGTTGTTGCCTCAAGAAAAGCACTGGGTTAAAGCGCAACATTCGCTCTCTGCTTCTGTATAGGTAAACACAAAGTTTCACTTTCACCGTTCTTCTTTGCAAAATAGCACAACCCTCGTCAGAGTGGCACAACTTGGAAATTGCTCCGCCTTTTTGTTCAGAGTGACTGAATTGGATTTAGGTCCTGACTTTGACAGGACCCTAATGCATATAGATATGACTAGTATGCATTATGAATATGCAAAAAAAAAAAAAAATCTGATTTCACACTCAACACCCTGAACTGGGTTCAATTAAAGAACAAAACTGCAACGTTTTCAGCTGGTGCCGTTCGTCTTTGTAAGTAAGTAACATTTTATTTGCATAGCACCGTTCACAGACAAAATCACAAAACACGTGGGAAAAGCACATCAAGCGCAACGTGAATTTAAAAAAGGACAAAGATCTTCATTAAACATGCGAAAGCAGACGAGTGAATTCCTTTTGGCAACGCGTGCAGATAAAAAACAAATCAAAGTGGCTGAGTCTGGGAAAGAATGCACAGGAACTGCTCTTTTAATGCCAGTTGATGCTAATTTAACTATCTGTTTCCCACACACACTCAGACTCAGAGTCATATGCAGTAACTTCTGTTTTAAGGTCCTGTTGTTTGAAGTGGTCTGGTCTGCCCAATAAAAATGGCTAATGGACTGTTTTTCGCAGCGTGGAGTGCTTGTTGACCATACTTGAAACATTTACAGAAGGAAAAAAAAAAGCTACATTCCTCCGAACTGGACAAACAGTCATAATGAGCCGGTGTCGCTAACATTGACATACAGATGATGGGGTCGACTGTAAAGCGGGGCTAATCTCCCGCCGTCACAACCAACCTCTGGATCATCACTCATCTGGGTCAGTGAGCAACAGATTTTGTCACCCGACGAAGTTGGGGATCGCCACGAGACAAGCTTGCGTCCGCCGTCGCTTTTATGACAGGGAGAAATTTAACAGCCCATGTTTATGAAACAGAACCTCGCTCAGAGCAGCAGAGGACGCCGGCTTTTTAGTTGAAACTTTCAGCATTCAGGTGATTTAAAATTCCTCACAGTGGAATATGTTCGCTCAGATCATACTGAGATAGTCGAGTTTTGCTGAATATATTAAAGCCGCTCGAAAATACTGAGAGATGTTCGTTAGCTATTCTGGCCTGCTTCTGCCTGTTATTCTAAGATCATTTATTGGTTGAAGCCTTTGGGGAATCATGCTTTTTTTCCCCCAATAATTTGTGTGTTTAGGCTGCTGTTAAACATATTGTTCAACTGAAACGTCATTACATCCAGTCTTCTCCAGGAACAAAGGCGTTACGCTCTTCCAGGACTCCGTCACCAGCAGTCAGGTGCCATCGGCTGCTGAAGTGATGTCAGATAGTCTACTTTTGAGAAACATCAAAATGGTTTTAGCTTGTCATATGTGTTATTCATACATTTAAAATCAATAATACAGAAAGTCTATGAATTTGTCATTGATGCATAATTTGATACCGTCGGTTATGAAAGTGCCGGGTTTAAAATAACCATCTGTGAGAGATTTTGCTTGGTTTTGATGACATTTGACAAAATGTGATGTTCATTGCTTGTTTCAAAATTATACATTTATGGTGTGAAGCACGTTGAACTGCCTTGTTGATGAAATGTGTACAATTGAGCTTGACTTGATTTAACTTAACACAACAAGGTTGTGGGGTATCAGTTTGCCCCATCGTACTGGGTGACGGTTTAAATCCTGAAAATGGGTTTGAAATAATTCACTTTAAGGCTACCAGAGACTGAACTGAAAAGTTGGTACAAACGTGATTTCAAGTTTTACTTTTAACTTGTTCAGTTTACAGATGCAGGCGCTACTTGCAACATTGATTTCAGACGCACTCTGACATCTGTGTCTTGTTAAATAAACATGTTTCCACCACAGCTTGCTGCCGTTAACGTGAGAGGCGGCCATATTGGAACGCGAAGTCTGCCTTGCAAGTGATAACTGGGGAGAGTCGGAGTTGCTCCCACTTTCCCGGTGGGAAATGTGACTTCAGAGGGCGTCCCAGTGGATTTTTTCCAACCATCTATTCAAAACTGGACAGCAGCAGATTGGGAAAACATTTCAATCATTGGCCTTTCGCTTCAGCTGCTACGTTCTGATCATGGCGTCAGAATTTGGCTTTCGCGACATGAAAACCTGGATTAGTCCTGCCTTTCATTAATGGGTAAGGCTGCAGTTGTTAGTGGTGCAACGGTATGTCTTACCTGAACAATGGTGTGTATGTCACAGCTGACCTGAGTGTTATTGTTCATCCCATCATGACCTCTGTGACCCCATCTTCTGGTACCTCCATCGAGCAGGATAATGTGCCAGGTCACAAAGCTCAAATAATCTCAACCTGGTGTGTGAAAAATGAAGATTATTTAACTCAACTATTACAGATATACTTTTCTTGCAATTGAAAATGTTAACAACATGACATATTCATCTTTTTCTAACCAAACTTTTTTTTTTACAATAAGTAGAAGCAGAGACTTTTACTGAAAAACCAACTTTGACGCATCCAAATCTCATCTTACTCAATTTAGCAAGCTCTGCGAAACATAGCAAGCTTTTTGAAAGAAAGAGACCTGGATCTCGCAATTACAGTTGAAAAAGAAACAATAGTTCCACTGAGCCTGAAGGAATTTTAAAAATTGGTGCTTTTCATTTAATACCGCAAACATTAGGATTTGGAACTACGACGAATAAGATCCTTTTTATTCCTCTACAAAGAAAGAGGTGATTGAGTGCAACAAAAACGTGAAGAAAGATGTTAATGTTCCTCTTGTGTTGGTCTGCTGCCTTCCAGAAGCTTCCTGTTTGTAGGCAGAGAGCTTACATTATTATCCAATATACGAAAAATAATTCAAAAAAAGATTTACTTGGTAGAGCCTGGATTATGACATATAGATTAAGCGTCCAGACTGAAAGAAAAAAATATATTGTACATCATGACTGTGACTCTTTTCTACATTAAACAGACACCAACTCAGATATTGGCCTAACTGGAGTCCATTGTGACAAGGTTACGTTAAAGAATCTCCAGCTCAGCTTATGCCTACACTTTCCAGATGAAACCTGTTTGGAGAATACTGCAGCAAACCAAATCCTCTTCCAGACAGATTAGCAAATAAACAGGGCCAAATTATAATGTCCATAATCTGACACACAGCAGGCGGCAGACAATCTGACAATGGCTTGGTTCGGGTCCAGAGTTCAGGTATGAGTCAATAGGACACAAATTTAACAATAAAACAATCTGGTAAAAAAAAAAAAAATAAAACACCTTGGATCAAATCAAAGTCAAATAAGAAGTTTATAATTGGAAGTTGATTTTTTATTATTATTTATTGTTGGGTTGAAACTGGTCCTCTCAGAGTTTAAATAAAAAAAAGAAAGAAAGAAAGAAAAGAAGAGAATTTCTTGAACAAGCAGGCCTCAACCTTTGCTTTGTGCTTCCACCGTCTCCTCCAGTTAGGAACTGAAAAGGTTGCTGGAAATTAATTTGCGGGGATTATTGTCGCCAAGGTTGACTGAAACGCACTTGAAGGTGTATTGTGACGAGAGGCAGTCGCGTGTGACGTTCCGCGGCTGACCTCAAGTTCAATTTATTACCCGCAGCTCTCTGTTCGCTTCGCGTTCCTGCTGCATCCAAAACAACTCAATTTAGCACCTGAAAAAAAAAAACCCACTCTCTACACAGTTTCCACTCACGCTTGTCTTGAAACATTTGACGCTTTTCCCGCTTCACGCCGGCCTTCCACCGAAGCTGACGTCGAGCCGTCCCTTTAAGAACACGCTCTCTCCTTAATTTCTCACCGCCAAATGGAGCCCATTTATAGGCTCTTTTTTAATTTTTTGTTCCAGCACCTGCAGTGGGCGTGAAGGGACACGTTTCCGCCCGTCATTCAACGTACAGCCGTCGACGGAGCGGAAGGGAAAAAACTTTTTCCCCCGTTCGTGCATACGGCGCGCCGCGAGGCCCAAGAGCCCCAGGAGAGCGAAAGCACAAATTACTGTTTAACGGCTGACAGGGCGGCACGGAAAGATGACGAATGACAGCGAGTCAGCAGCTCCGAGCTCGTTCGCTTCGTCTGTTTTTCACAGCAGCCGATAAACAAGAACAAAGATGCGCATTTAATTGCAGCATTGCGGTAGCATCTTTCTTTTTCTCCCCCCGGAAATTAATATGAGATGCTGGAAATATGCAAATCGGCTCCTTTCTTTGGAAAAATCTCAGAAAGATCCCTCTCCACGAATGAACCACAGATTTTGTCGAACCTTTTTTGTATCAATGCAGTAATTCATTAATGCAGTAACCAGTACAGATTTAAAACAGTTTGTAAGGTTGAAGGGTTGTGTGTTATCGTCATAACTTGCTTTAGTTAGCAATAGGTAGCTATTAGCAAACTACCTAAATACTGAGCTTGCTAAGTACTTAGTGAGCTACATATTTTACTTGGTTGTTAAATATTTACTTATCAAGCTAACTAGTCAGGAAGCTAACTAAATATTTAGCTTGGTAGTTAGCAACCGAAATATTTTCACTTGCTTGCTAAGTATTTAGTTAGCAAGCTAAATATTTAGGCCTGAGCTAAATAAATGTTTCCTTTTGAACTAGATATTTAGTTAACAAGCCATGTATATAATTTGTGTCTAAATATTGAGTTTGTAAACAAAATAACTATCTCACACTTTAATATTTAGTCTGGAACTAAATACTTAACTATGCAAACTAAAAACCTCTTGATATTAAATTTGCAAGGTAAATTAGTTTGGAACTATGACATTTCTAAAGGTATGAGAAACATGGTGAAAATCAACACCCAATGTTTTCCCTTCATAAATCACAATTTGCACAAAACTGTAATTGTTCATCATGTAACTTTTTAAAAACGGCAGCACCAAACCGAGTCATTTGGAGAACACAGTGGAATTGCAGGACCAAGAAAACGTACTGAAAGAAATTTTCCATTAACTGTCAAGGCAGTTGTGGGGAAAACGAATTACTTTGTCAGCACTGCTGATGTAGGATGGAAATCAGCAGCCAGGTTCTGCTGATTAAATGAACCCTATTAGCTGGTCATCTCCATAAAAGTAGAAGCTTAGTTGTTGCACCTAGATAACCCAAATCTGGAGAGACATCAGAGATGCAATTGTTGCTACTAATCAATCTGGGAAGGGTTTGTAGGGTTTGTGTATTGCGATTTTAAAAGAAATCGCAATACACCCATGCGCAACAACCCAGATGCTAAAGGCTTAAGCTAACTGTTAAAATTCTGTCGTAAAATCAGAAAAATTGCGGCCAGGAGAAAACCTGTTCTGTTATGAAGCTGAGTCTGAATGAACCGTAAGACTTCTGGGGGCTGGAGGGAAATCGTTTGGAACCAAATAGAGATGTTTGGTCATAACACACAGCTCCATATTCCAGAGAAAAAAACTGTATATCAGCACAAGCACCTCGTATTAACTGCCAGGCGTTATGATGGAGAAGAGGTGATTTAGGATTGTTTTTCAGAAACGGGTCCAACACACCTTGCAGTGGTTTAGTCCACCACGGAATCCTGTCAGTACCAAAGCATTGTAGAGTAAAAAGCAATGCTATCTATGCAAAAGCTAAAATTTGCTAAAACCTGTCAATTAGCGGGAAAGTGACCCCAAATGCAGCAGTTCCCTCTTCATCCTGTTGTACTCTGGTAGTTTGGGTTGTTTGATGTTACAGACAATCTGGCCATTCATACCCACTGGGACGACCTGTGGCTACTGACTATTTAAAAACTGAGCTGAGTCAAATGGCGATCAGAATGGTAACATATGGGAATAGGGTATAGCATAAGTCCGTCGTTAAATAATGCATCAACTACATTTTTTTGACAATTTGTCTCATTTATTTTTGGAAATACTTTGAAGAATGCGTTCAGCTACACGCATAGAATGACAGAAAAATAGATGAACATAATAGCATCATGCAACAAATAAATTCTCTCCATTTCGTTAAAGACACATAAAAATGAATTATGCTTTATCATTTATAAACTGTATAACCAGTGGAAAAAATCTTGATTTGCTTCATTCTAGTTTCCATAACAAATGTGCACAAAACGTTGTCGATATTCCGCTAATGTAAAAAAAAAAACAATTTGACAATTGCGGTGTTTTCATCAGTAAGAGACAGCATTAAAATCTCACATGAATAAGTTTGTCCATGCGATAAGCCATTAAAAAACATCATCTTCCTAGCACTTTGTCTTCTTTGTGGTTTCTGCCAGTAGTAACATCTGGTTGTTCATCACTGTTACGGCCCTGGGCCTTAAGGGCTGGGTTGCAGGTGTCTTGTTGTCTGTGTTTGTGCTCCTCCCCTTTACAGGTGCTGCTAATTT